>MU932283.1:0-15429 GCA_036418165.1 Cooperia oncophora | reverse complement strand
ATGCGCATTTATAAGGCTCAGGTTTCCACTCTTGACCGCGTCAACCAACTTGGAGCCTAGGAGAGGACCGTTCCTTGGTCGTGTCTCCACACTTTCGAGCTGCTTCTTCACTCCGAGGGCTTAGAGTGAAGGTAAAGCGGTGCTAAAAATAGCAAGAATCAAGAGAATAGGAAGCGCGGAGCCTTAAGGTTCAGAAAATTATCTATTAAACGAAATGGAACATTTTGGGAAAAATTTAGACTTTCGTACAAAATTCCACGTAAGAAAAAATGCCATCGCTTTTGAGCTAATCCAGCATATCAGTCTAGCCACGCAATCAGCACTCATTGTCAGGTGAAGTTCGGCCGCTCAGCACTCGAGGCACTCAATTTATATTTCCCACTAGCTCCGGTTTCGTTATCATAGTAGTTTCATTTGATTACGATAATGCTTTCCTCATGGTGAGGAATGGTTCATATGACAATCGTGCCTTACTGGTGTTGATAGCGGATATTCCGGGACATATTCACTGCTCGGGTTCTCGAATTTTGCGAGGGAACTCCAACCAGAAGCAAAGGAGATGGAGGTAGTCGATACACGTGAGTTCCTACACAATTCGGAGTTAAGAAATGCTGTGAACGCATGTGTCGACAGCCAGTGTATTGTCCATAAATTTGAGGTTCGTCACCCTGCCAAACCGACATGTCACCAGGAGCTATGGAAGAGATTTATCATTACCTAGGAGAATCACTATCTGGTGGGTTAAGTAGCTGCGAGTAAATGGAGCAGTCAGTCCATGTGAAATGTTACGAAATACAGATTGGGTTCTAGAATGGGTTTGTCATCAAAGGCAGTTGGCGCGATAAATCTCCCAAGACGAGTAGGATTAATACGCGTGGCAAGACGGAATTCCGCGACCCTGAGCAGGCGCCATAGCGCCTTTTCCAGGGAAGGGCAGTATCAAGCCACAACATACCGACCCGAATGCCCACCACGCCCGCCCGCCACAAATGGACGACCGTTCCTGACGCTCGTATTCATTCATTTGCTAAGCAAATTATGAAGCGAAGGGATTGGTATGAAGCGGCCGTGATGCTGCATGGATATATGAGTACACATATGCAGCCGTATCTTCGGTAGCGGTTATTGGCAAGATGCCTACGGGAAACTCGTCCAAAATTGATTTTTCATTGAGAACGGAGGCTTTTTCTTCGCAGGATTTTGACCGTTTCACTCCGTTCTTTCGCCATTTCCCCACTATACAGCGCCCTACTAGCATTTTAGGCCGAGTACCAAATCATCGTGCCAGCTGCCTTGAAGTGTATTCTGCTTCACTCAATAAGTGCTCCGACATGTTTTATTGATAACTGCCATTTTTTGCCGTAGTCCGAGGTTTGGAGGTTACCGCAAGAACGCAAAGCCGGACTCGAAGCACAGTCAGGATCAATCATAGCCTTCCTGCTTTGCAGTCTTGTTCGCTGCGAGTGATGCGGTGAGGCGTGCTGAGGGGAAATGAGCTCTGTGCGGCGCCAGACCATTTTTTTCGGCAAGTCACAAGACTGAATCATATGGATTGCAGCAGTCGTTTTCCACCAATTGTGATCGCTTAAATGCTTCAATTTCGGTGGAGAACGGGCTGGCGCTACGCCAAACCCAGCCTCACTGGCACCACTGGCACACCCTTTCATCCGCAGCCGAACAAGATTATATCTAGGAAAAGGAGCACAACGGACGTTGGACTATAGATCGGTTAGGCTGCGTTGATATTTTGCAGCAGCATGCACCAGCTACCAGCGTCCACCAGCGCTCCGAGCGTCCGGCAGTGTCAGCTACTAGGAAGGTATAGATATCGACCTAGCGTCTGCCTACTCCAGCTCCCGCCGGTCCGTAGAGGAGAGTATGGTGCGATAGGAGGGTAGCAGATATGTGGTAAAGAATGGTAGGAGGGTTACAAACTGCTGGTGAAGAATACCGCACGATAGGGGGGCACCAGCTATCTGCTAACCTCCTATCGCGCTATACTCTCCTCTCCCGGACGCTGGCAGAAGGTGGCAGACGCTAGATCGATATCGAAACTTTCCTAGTCGCTGACACTGGTATGAACGCAGCCTTACTGATTTCCAATCTGAACATGAGGCAATGAGTTCGTGATGTGCTGTTCATTCGATTCTTATAATCTAACCAGTCTGGCTGACGCGCATACTGCGCGCATGGTTAAACCTATGGTACTGATAACTGACAGGATTTCTGTGCTGACACCCTAATAGTTGGACCTAATTCCCATATTTTCGAAACGGCCGCGTATTCATGTTTCTCTCTCTCTCAATGAAATATGCGAATGTTTGGTGTATATACAGTCGTCATCCTTGCACTTGATAGGGGCGTGTCGGCGAGAAGGAGCGTGCACACTGTTTGAAGCCTTCTCAGCCTTTTCGTTGAAACGCGTATGCGACAAAAAGTGATAGAAAACGAGTAACACGAAGGATATAATACAGTAATGTCACTTCCTGGTTCAACGATTGGTGCAGTACGGGTGCGGGCGACCGCGCCGCACGCAGCCGCACTGACATTGACTATCAAGTGCAAGGATGACGACTGTATTTGCTGGAACACACTCGTTTGGAAATAGGACAGCAGCGTTTAGAACAATACGATGCGTGAAAATGTCGAAATCGTAGTGGCTCTTATCATTTATCTTCTGGCCAACGATCCTCTTTTTGGTGAAACTCGAGCGTTTAGCGGTGGAAACAATTCCAACCGTTGAACTGAGGGTTTTTGCTAAGGGATAGAAACGACTCACTAAGCCTTCGCCCATTGATTCTTTGGTTGCTACAACTTTGCTGTGGATTTTCGGGGCTATCTTATCAGCTGTTATCACTTCCTGCCATCCACCAATAATGTTCCCATCCTGCCCCCCTATCTACTTCTTTTGGATCAAGCCCATCGTCGCCGTTGTCGGCCGATGTTATGAATTTGGTAATCCTTCTCTTCTGAGGCTCCTTATTGTACCTTATCAGCTGTTACCACTTCCTGCCACCCACCAATAATGTTCCCATCCTGCCCCCTATCTTACTACTTGTATCCAACGTCCGGTCATTGCTCTGGCCGGTGTTATGAATTAGGTAACCCACTCTTTCTGAGGCTTCTTGTGGGACAAGATTATAAGTTCAGGTTGTCAGGCAATTACAGTACCCCCCAAATTTGCGCGTCAAGTGAAAAACATCCATGTTGAGTGCACCACCACACTACATTACACGCCAAAACACATAGTTAGTCTTTGCGCACTTCTGCCTTCACAGGCCCACTCATTAGCGCAATCACCGCCATTTAGCACACATGATGAGGCTGTGCCTGACAGATCCTTTGGGGCAGGCAGCCCTGGCAGAAGACAATAGTAATGTAAGGATGGTGATCATGTCCATAACCTGGACGTCTAGATCCTGTCGCCTGTGTACAGGTTCTCAGCTGATTCAGTGATCCACGGTTTTTTTGCGCGGGCGGCAGGCAGCTCCAGGTTGAGCGGATGTGATATTCGTGTTCAGGAGGTCGAACAACCCCCGAGCACAAGTTTTCTGCGAATTCGGCAATCCAGGGTACCATTGCGAGGGTGCCAGGCAGTTCCATCTTGAGCGGATGTGACACCCGTGCTTAGGTAGCCAGTCTACCTTAAAGCGCAAGTTTTCGCCGGATTCGGTGGTCGTGGATATCCAAGCTGCTTTAGGCTGAGCGGATGTGACATTCGTGTTTAGGAGGTCGAGCATATCGTACGCAGCCCGAAACGTACCATTTCTCAGCTTTGTATAAGTTTACAAGACTTTATAAAGCGTAACACCACATTCACAAGTGTTTACAAAACGTCTTCTCTCTCCTTTCCCCAGAGCGGAGTACCGCCCTGAACACTAGTGATTGTCTTCATTCAACTTTGGCTTGATATCATTTATCATTTATAGTGCAGGTAACAGTTTGAGAATGTATGCAGAATGTAAGCGGCATAGCAAGACTGCGTCCATACTTTGTTGTAGCGTTAAGAGCGTACGGGACCGTTTAGAGCGGCTGGGAAAGCATAGAGATCGAACTACATGCGCGTACGTTTTAGCGTTTTCAGCGCCTCCCGCGAACAGTCCCAAACTATAAGCAAACGCTCAAAAGCTGCTAAATCGATGTCTACACTTTCATAGTTGCTCAAAACGCTGCTTACGCTCGAAACGCCCAAGACGCTGACGCAAAGTATTTACACCTAAAGTAGAGTAAAGTTAAGTTAAAGTACAAGTTTATGGCGGATTTGGTGATTTTGGGTATCCTGGCGCCAGCGCTGTGGCGCGGGGCCTGGCAACTTAACGCAAAATTAATGTGATTCCCCTATTCAGGTGGTTGAATTTCCCTAGAACTGAGTTTTCAACCAAATCTGCAGCCACAGAAATATCCGGACAAAAACTAGATTCTTTTTGAAAAATCTGTGTAGGAATAGTTAATAATAACGATAACTATAAATGACGTATTAGTAGAATATTGCCTAGAAGTGATTACATCTAAATATGTCCTAAACAACAGATTCTGCCAGAGAAGTAGTGAGTGATTGGCGTGTAATGTTAGGTGCTGCGGTGTGTGCACCAAATAATGGAAGCTTTTTCATTTCGGACGCGCAAATTTTGGGGCTGGGCTTACTGTAATGCCTGACAACCTGAACTTATAATCTTGTTATCTTGTTGGTATCATATCAGCTCTTATCACTTCCTGCCACCTACGAACGGTGTTCGTGCCCGACCATCTACATCACTTATCAGTTTGGGTGCTCTATCGCTGTCCTGAAGGAAGCTATGAATTTCCGGTTCAAAACACACATACAGACTAGAAAAACAAACAATTCACACACACACAGCACACCAAACACGACAAGCTTAGCGGATTATATATAGCAGGATGATAATAACGTATCGATAGTACTAATAACAATAACAATAATAACAATAATAATAACAATAGTAATAATAATAATAATAATGAAATTTTGCGTGTGTATAATTACTAAGGGCAAACAGGTGACACTCCTAGAACGCATTTGTTCTGATAATCACGACAAGAGCAGGATCGGGACATCCAAAACGTTTCCTGTATGCAAATTCAATTATAAAAACTCGAATGTTTTAGTTGATCAACACCGGAAGCACCATCCACGCTTACGGGATTGTCTCCAAGTGTTCAGAGTTCTCAGTTTCTTGAGTAAGTTCACTGGCATGTGTTTCCTACCCAGTTACTCTATTATGATGAATGCCTCTTAATCTGGTCACAGTTTTCATTTCGAGAAGACAAGCAGTCTCAACTCAAACTGCTTCCTTGCCCTTCCGAAACTCCACGCGGCTCACTCAACATGAAAAAAAAAACATAATAAGACGGATCGAAACATGTGATATTTGAGCGCCTGCCAGTGCCCAAGCAAGTATAACCAATTGCGATGTCTGCCGTTAAACGCCCTAATGACGCATCACTAAATTTCGTTCATACTTTGCCTTCATAACCAGCGACGAATAGCGGTGTTTACTTCATAACCAGCGACGAATAGCGTCCACAGGTGTTCCGAGCATCCGGCGTTGTCAGTGACTAGTAAAGTATAGATATCTATCTAGCGTCTGCCAGCGTCTGCCGGCGTGCACCAGCGACTGGGATAAGGGAGTATGGTGCGACAGGAGGGTAGCAGACGGCTAGTGCCCCCCACATCCTACCTGCTACTCTCCTATCTCCCCATTCTCTACCAGTTGTCTGCTATCCTAATATCACGCCATACTCTCCTCTCCCGGACGCTGGCAGGCGCTAGATCGATATCCATACTTCTCTAGTTGTTGACGCTGCCGGACGCTCGGAACGCTGGTGGACGCAATTGATCGCTGATGGACATTCCGCAGATTTTGAACGCAGTCTTACACCTCCTTTTCCACCAGTAAATATATTCAATAAAGCTGCGTTTGGACCTAACCATTACGTCGCCATGATCGAGGTTTTCGGTATCGCCTCGATATCAAAAGCTTCGTTTATGGCGACGAAATCGTACGGTATGAACGCAACCTATCTTCATGAAAAGTGTTTGTTTTTCTATTCCGGAAAGTATGTTCTTACGATTCGGAGATGATGGGTTGCTTTCAAGCGAAAAATTCGCTTGCATGCAATTAGCGATGCATTAGTGCAGCATTCCATTAGCAATGGTTTACTCCACTTATTATTAGACATTCGGCACGTAGTGATAGTGTATATGTAAATCTCCAAACATTACTGGAACTGAAATCTTCCTTATAAGAGAAGGGCGCTCACTTGTCTAGGATACATACCCTTAGACGAACAGCCCACATTTGACTCTGCCATATGCTTGCTTCTCTATTTTCTTAATTTCTTTTTTTTACTTGATTCTACTCATAATGTACCCAGTAGTTGCAATTTTTTTATCCCGAGCAACTGTCGAGCGGAGAGGGGGCGAAGGAGGAGTGGGGGAGTATTAGCACATACTGAAGCTGGGAAAAACCTTGGCGAATTAAACACTGAATGTGACCCCCCCCCCTTCCCGGCCTCATACGTCCCTGACAAGACAAAACAACGTATCAAAAAATTTTCTTAGACCGAATACGACCTCCCTCCCAGGCCCAGCTGTGGTACTCAAAACCCTCGCGGCTTCTGGCCACCATTTGTTACGATGTTCAAACGCCCCCTGAGAATGAAAAGATTGGTAAACCTATTGATAGACTCCTCAATGCTATAGTCAAGGACTTCTTTGAGCCACAGCATCCGGGTTTTTCAACAAGAGGCAAAGTGATTCAACCAAAAGCTAGAAAAAGATCATTGGCTTTCTCGATGAAAACATAATGCTAAGGATTGATGGGTTTGAAGAAAATTGCCAAATTCGAGAAGGGCTTCGTTTTGTTGCCGAATTTCCTTGCCAACCTAGGACCTTACCACTATGTGCCAAGTGAACTTTGATCAGTCAGAAAAGTGGTTTCATTAGTTGACTGATGGTCAATTTTATCTTGATTACGTATCTTTTCCTACCTACAGCCACGGAAAAAAAAACTTGGAACAACCTTGGAATAGGCATCCTCATCTGTTCTCAGCTATCTAATCTTTTCTTGTTCACCAATATTAGGGTCAGAAGCCAAGAGTATGTTATAAAACAATTATATCAAAATTTTGGTCAAGCGAAGATAGTGTAGTGGCAGCTGGCCTACTTACCACCACAAACATGTTCTGGGGTTCAAATCCTGGGTCGGTTCCCCCTCCCCTGAGAAAATCGAGTTTCTCGTGCCTACGGGGAAATTTATGAGTAGTAAACTCGTCTAAGAAGATGAAAACGTCGACTCCTACATTGGCAACCCTCACCCCACCCGCAACTTCCCCCCCCCCCCTTCCTCAAAGTGCCTCATCGCCAGTAATCTTGGAAATTCTGTCCCTGCAACGAACGAATTCAGTCAACCAACTCTCTTTTTGAGAGTAATTTTTTCAGGCGTATTTTGTTCGAACAAACAAAGTTTTCATGCACAATTTAAAACTTGTAGGTAAAGCTATCAAAAAGCGCGCGACTTGGGCTTGTTCCAAGTTTTTTTTCCGCGGCTGTATATGATCATTATGTGTAAGCCCTGCAGCACTTGATCGTTTTCCAGCTCTAGATCGACGCAATGTTCCCGTAGTCCAGCTTTTGGTCTATCATTTTCGGACTTGGACATCATACGAGAGCATCTCCAAGCACATGGGAAGTTGAATGAATCGAAAAAGGTTTGTAGCAAACTACCAAATGATGAAGGGCAGTGAAAGACCGGTTGGTCTGGTCTCAAAAAAAAATCCATCTATTTGATTTCAGATGTCGCCTTGCTTTGGTTGACCGACAACATTTCCATATTGCCGAATTTATACACGCTACGGAAATTCAACCTGGCATCGATCTCAAGGCAAGAGATACATATTCGTCCAAGGATGCTTTAATGGTACGAACCTGCGTAGACTCTTTTTGATAGTATAGGGGCGTCACCTCTACGTTAGCAGTTGCATGAGGGGCCCTTCGGACACGGTGTCACAATAAGTTGGTAGTCGGTCAAAATGCCAGCAGTATGCTATGTAGTGGCAAAATGACGAAAAAAGAAGTGAAACGGTCAAAGATTTGCGAAGAAAAGCCTTCGTTCTTAATGGCTCAAAAAGCAATTTCGGACGAGTTTCCCCGTTGGCATCGGGCTAATGGCTGCTACGGTAGATACGGCTGTATGTATGTATGTTACACTCGAGATCCCTGAGATCGGGTAGGCGTGGCCGCATGTTTCAACTTACCCTCAAGGCGTCTACGCTTCTGATGCGATATTTTCATCTCGACACAATCGTTGTCGTGTCTCTGTCTAACATAGAACAAGATGACAGTTGTCCCAGACTGGAATATTCCACCAGTAACCAGTTCCTTACAGTGTTCGAATGCTCCGCCTACCCGATCTCAGGGATTTCGAGTATATGTATGTACCTGTATATCCAGCCGCTTCATATCAATCCCTTCGCTTCATATTTTACTTAGCAAATAAAGCAATACGAGCATCAGGTACGGTCGTCCATTTGTGGGCGGGCGTGGTGGGCGTTCGGGTCGGTATGTTGTAGCTTGATAGGGCCCTTATAAGGGTACCTTCCTTGGAAAGGCTACGCAGCGCCTGCTCAGGGGTGCGGAATTCCGGTCCTGCCAAGCGTATTAATCCTTACTCGTCTTACAAGGGAATGGTTTGAACTTCCCATGGAACTTTGAATGGAGACCTAGGTACATCGATAGAGCCTCGAATGCTGATTACGAATATGCAGATTAAAAGTGCTACGGGGACCTCCCAGACGAGATCTGGGTGGTCAAAGTTTGCGAAAACTCAGTTTTGGCTCGTAAGCGCTGCTGATCGTTGGCAGTGCTATCGTGGCCTAGTGGTAATGGTGGGTTTGCAGCCCGATAGTTTTTACTTCGTCTCTCTTCGCGTACTTCGCGAATTTGACCTCTCTGCCCTCTCTGAACTTATAACCCATCCGACAATTCGAAGTTTTGGAATCACAATTTGGCCAGATCAGTTGATGACCACAGCGACCACGAACGTGAAAGTTACAAGCGTTTTCTCGTCAAACGGATGTGATATTCGTGTTCAGGGGTCAAATACCCCAGGAACGAGTTTCTCACCCAAACTTTGAATTGACGGATGGATAATAAGTACAGAGAGAATAGATGGTGACCATTCCATACTAAATCGATTACGTCATGTACTTGATCTGCTTGCTCTGCTGGACCATAAACTCGGAAGATTCGAAAATTAGAGTAAAAGCTCTTATATGAAACAAAGCAAAAAATTTTCAAAAAGGCGAGACCGTTACCACTAGGCCACGGTGGCACTGCCGAGCATCGATCAGCAGCGCTTACGAGCCAAAACTGAGTTTTCGCAAACTTTGACCGCCCAGATCTCGTCTGGGAGGTCCCCGTAGCACTTTTAATCTGCATATTCGTAATCAGCATTCGAGGCTCTATCGATGTACCTAGGTCTCCATTCAAAGTTCCATGGGAAGTTGAAACCATTCCCTTGTTGAAGATTTCTCGTGTCAACTGCCTTCAAGGCACGATAGTTTGGCACTTGCTGAGAGATAGTAGCAGAGGTTCTATTAGATATAGTGTGAAAATGACGAAAAAACGGAGTAACGAGGCTAAAAACCTGCGAAATAAACTTTGTTCTGCAGGGCATTTGACGAATTTTTTGACAGTTCTTCGTTGGCATCGTGCCTACAACCGCTCCATTAGATACGGCTACACGCTTGTAATCCTACCACGTCCATGTAGCAACGTTTCATATAAATTGTACTTCATGAATCAAGCGACAACATCACCGCCACCAAATGTGACCGTACTGCCAGCTGTAGGGGGGCGGATGCGGTGTGCATCTGGGTCGCTATGTTGCAAGCTTAAAGCGCTACAAGGGAAATTCAAAAATTATAACGATTTTTCACTATTTTCTACCACTGCGTGTTAAGTGAGCGAGTTAGGGATCCTCACCCTCTTCGAAAACTCCTGGTAAAGAGAATCGCTCTGTTGATCTACACCGCACAGGATGCTGTGCTCCAACCTACAGACTTGTGTTCAAATTCGCGCGCGCGGGAAGAACTGGCAGCCATGCCATTTGAATAACTGCCATTTGAATGTGCACTCGTTCCCGCTTTGATTGCGTTGGGGCGCGTTTTTTAGACCCCTTAAAGACACATAGTACGCTCACACACATTGAGGGTGTATGAGACTATCAGCCCCCAGCTGTCGATGTGTCGTGGTCCCCCGCCCAAACATGCCCAGGAATGGAGATACAGGACCGTGAAACACGCTAATTCCTCCATGCTCCGCCTTACACCTTTTTGCGGCGCAGATTCCCGTCCTTCATAACATCCGTCGTAAGCGCGCGTGTCGCGTGCGGCTCCTTGGCACTTTGCCAAGTCCTTTAATTGCGCTCTCAAATACAAGTAAAACGCAATTTCCTGATGCGGATAACATTGGAGGTGCTACAAAATAAGAACAGAAGATGATGACGAGGGCCAGAACTCAAGAGCAAACGTGCTGCTTCTGCAATATCCCTCAGAGGCCGCGCATTCCCACAAAACATGAGAATAAAAACGGCCCAAGCGTCCCACTCGTTTGTTCAAGTATTTCTATGTGGATTAGCAGAAATGGGACCTTTGGCCGCGGCATCGTTAAAACTCACAGGCGATGTTTAAACTTAATTTGCCCGTCTTTTGATTTTTCATTTGCTGTTTTATTTACATTTTACATCGTTGCTGCTTTCATTTCTAGCCTGTGTCATCTTCATCTCCTTGTACATGGATTTTGAGCATGAGCAACACCTAAAATTTTATTCGCATCAGGAAATTGCGTTTTGCTTGTATCAAACTAACGAGTATGCCTTTTTTATTTTCATGTTTCGTGGAAATACGCGGCCTCTGAGGGATATTGCAGAAGCACCACAGTTGCTCTGAGTTCTGGCCCTCGTCATCATCTTCTGTTCTTATTTTGTAGCACCTCCAATGTTATCCGCATCAGGAAATTGCGTTTTACTTGTATTTGAGAGCGCAATTAAAGGACTTGGCAAAGTGCCAAGGAGCCGCACGCGACACGCGCGCTTACGACGGATGTTATGAAGGACGGGAATCTGCGCCGCAAAAAGGTGTAAGGCGGAGCATGGAGGAATTAGCGTGTTTCACGGTCCTGTATCTCCATTCCTGGGCATGTTTGGGCGGGGGACCACGACACATCGACAGCTGCGGGGGGGGGGGGCGGGGGGGTAGTAGTCTGATACACCTCCAATGTGTTTGCACGCGATACCCACCGACTGTGTCTTTAAGTAAAACGAATGTCTTTTGAAGTGTTTCAACTTTCTTTAATGCAGACCATTAGGAAAGAAGAAAACGCAGTCGTGACAAAAAGATTTGAGCTTCCCGAAAAGTACTGAAATGTTTATAAGGTTGCCAAGTTCAGAGAGAAATTCAGCGTTGGGGATGGGTTGGGGATAGTCAAAATTGGATGGCAAAAAGACCTGGTTTGAACGAATATAATCTTCTAAAAACTATCGCTTCGGCAATCTGGACCCAGCGGTCGAATTACGAGAGGTTTCTTCTTCCCACTGATCAACTACACTTGTTTCTGGAGTTTTCGCGGAATTCAGCGAGAAAATTGCGTTGGGGATTTTCTGACGAACACTCCGAGCAGCGCGAAAAACCCGTCTTTTGTGTACCGTTTCGAGTGGGCGTATTCGGATATCAAGAAGTGCATCTAAAATCCATCCGTTCGTGGAATAGGAACAAACAGTAGTCAGTTTAGCACCATTAGCTTCATTTCTGGATGGGCCATGCTTAGGCTCCCCGCAGAGGTATTGGAATGGGTGCAAGTTCTACGCAACTTGCCTATCTTAACGCGAGTAGATATGTTTACAGGATTCGGTGTCTATGGTCAACCATTGCCACTTGCTTTACAGTTTTTGTCCTGTTGCGGATGCTGGGGGGTGTTCGCCATCATCCGCAGCGGAGAACGCCGTCAGATCCTCCTACCACCAGCTGCTAAGTCCGATAAAGGAAACCAACTGCTGGGAAAAGGTCTGATACGAACGATATGGTAATCTTGTCTGTGTTTTTTTTCCTCGCCAAAAAAAATAAAGCTGCGCCGTACCAAGCGCGGTTCTCGCTCGCGACACGCCTCCATTCATTCCCGCATAGCGAACCAGGTATGTAGTTTTACTGTTTAGTCATCTATGTAATTTCAAAATGATGCCTTTAGTCATCTATGTACTTACGAAATGATGCCAACTTATTAATGTTTCCAGTTAATTTGGATTAGTTCAGTTGATGAAAGTTTTGTACTATTTTTTTACACATCCGGGTTCTCTACAAAGCAAGTTTCGCTATACAGGACCAGCTTACTGTGACCACCTTTGCGCTGCTCATTACTGAGTGAGGGACTAATTACGACCCCCCTCTTCCAACGGCCGAATACGACCCCACTGTTGGGGAATCCCCAACAACGATGTGCCCGCTTCGAGGTATGTCTTTGTAGTGAGCTTTATGGAATGCTCTCAAAATGGCAGGCAGGATTCAATTCAGTGATTTCGCTTGAAAGCTTTAATTCACGGTTCTCATCCCATTACCTTAGGTGTAATCGATTCTGTAGTCTAGCTCTGCTCTAGTATCAAGCTGCTATCAAACTCAATATAAGAACTTCTCCTTAACCCATTCGTGACCGCCACTGGTGGTGGACACCGAAATGTCCACTTCGGACCATGTCCACCATATGTGGCGGACGGGCTTTTGATGAAATTTTTAGAAACAGTTCGAGTTCTTCGAGAAACTTTTCCCAATAGTCTTCATACCTTTGTTAATTTATGCAAATAGTGGACCAACGAAATCTTCAAATATAAGGGCCCCAGGCACGATTCAACTAGCAGCACCTGAGCCCGAAACCTCTAGAAAGATTTCTTGCCTGAAAAAGCTGCCGGTTAGAGGTTTATTCGTGCCCCAGTCACGAATAGTGACGGTCCGTTTCTGGGGCAGCGGTGTTCGATGCCATTTGGCACCATTAGGCGCCAATTTGGCGCCACCAGCTTTTTTTCATCAAAACCGGAGCGCCAGACTGGTGCCGCGCCAACTCATCACTACCTTTCTTTACCAAACTTCAGGGAAAGTTACATACTAGGGCTTTTTACTGGTCTGGTCACGAATATGATGTTCACTACAGGTCCCAGCGCTAACTGGCGCCAATGGGCGCCAATTTGGTGCTATCACCTCTTCCACCTGAGTTGATGGTAACTTGGATACTAGGGTTATTCGCTGTCCTTATTAGTGATATGACTTCATTTTCAGCAGAAGTTAGCGTAGGGCACAGCAGGTCGTTACATGGTCGAGGCAAGCTTGCCTCGGAGGAGGGAATCACTCCTCCTGCAAGCTATCACCTTTTCAGCCGAATGCGCTCACTGCCAAACGCTCTGCCAAAGATTAAAACAAGTATTATTTGCGATTCATCCCCCCCCCAGTTCAGGCTCGAAGCAGACAGCTGCGGCTTTAGCGAAAAAAGGCGACGGTGGGTGCAAGTGGATCCCAGTGCCGAATAGCGCCGGTGGAAGAACTATAGGCACTGTCAACTCTTTACTGCCTCAGACATCCGGAACTAAGCCAACTTTCGACCAGCTTTCTTTCTTTGCGGACAGACTTGGCTTAGCAATCGTTTCCTGAGTTGGTTTGACCTTTTTAACACGAGTACACTTCCGCTCGGCTCAAAACCTTGCCGCCAGGAGGTTCTGAGCCACCTCAATACACCTCAATATGTCAACTCACCTCAATATGCAACTTACACGGGTTTTCGAGGGAAAGACTATAGCACTAAATTAGCGCACATTGGCGCCAATTGCACCGGAGGACAGACGATTGTCATTTTTGTGACCTGAGGAATAACCCCTGCACTCGATGGTCCAATAAAAAAGCGATTTCGGGAGCAGGAAGTTGAACAGTGCTAAAATTTTTGGTAAGGGGTCACGAGGGCCATTGGTGGCGGACACTTGCTGAGAGCTCGCAAATGCCCTTCGGTCCGCGAGCCGTCTCAAAAAAACGCGCCTGGTCGCGAATGGGTTAAGTGCAGGTGGAGCCCGTTATGCGGATTGTGTCGCTGTACATGACGTGACCAGGCAGGACATTCACGCCAGTTTGACGCCAACCATACAACATTGAACACACAGCGCTCTAATCGAGCCTATTTCGGTCAAGGCCGCAGCAGTATGAAAATTCTGCCTTTTCACTGTAGCAAGGCATGATAACTTTTTCACGAGAGCCCTATAGGCAAAGGCCCACATCTTTTGGAATGTAAACGATCCTTATGGTTTTGAGGCACATTCCACTGTAGCAGCGTAGCTAGCCATAAGGTTTGTCCTGATCGAAATGAAATGTTTCGAGCTCTGTTCAGCGGATTTTGAGGCGATCACTATCACCGCAAGGGGCGCTGTTCGGCGACGAGGGCCATTTTGCACCTTCACTGCTTTACTAGTTCCGGTTCACAAGTTCCGCTCTGGTGAAACCTGTGAACTCTTGTGAAGCTGGAGCAAGCTCGTCTAGCCACCATGGTAAAACCCGTCAACTCTTGTCTTGCTCATGAAAGAGCTCTCTAGATGGCTCGGAGTGCAAAATGCCCCTCCTTCTCGCCGAACTGCCCCACCGCAGTGTACCTCCATGGTGTGTGCCATACTACAAATGCTTTGTTGTCATTAAACGGCTGGTTAATTCGGAACTCCAGCCCTTTTTCCTTATTATCTTCACTGTTCTGTCATTTCAGAAGTAGAATTGAGAGGTATGCCTTGCACACGACATATATACCATTTTCACACTAAATGGGACGCTTTTTAAAGAAGATTGGACTCTTTTCGAACAAAACCGACAATTTCAAATCAAATCGGGCACACCCCTTACACTAGGCAGTTGAGCAACTATGTAGGCCACACTAAGTACTGCTGCAAACCCCGCCCCAGAACCCCCGTTCTTTTCTTAGCGGCGGTCTTCCAGAACCTTTTATAAAGTCTGCTAGGACGTTTACGCACTTTTGCTGATTCGCACATGCACACTAGTCGAAAAGGATTGCTACACCGTCACAGGTGTGCGACCCCGCCCACTTTTTAATGAAATTATTGCGAGTTCTGAGTTTCCATAACTTTTTCGACGTCTGAAAGGTTTAGCTTAAGTTGTAGCAACAGTGGTAGACTGCTTCCAGCAGTGATTCAGGGGTGGTTAGAGAACATTGGTGGTGGGAAATAGGTTGTGATATAGTGCCCGATAAGTGCTTATAAGCATGGGTCAAGATGTTTATGCCTAGCGATAAAGCTGAAACGGTTTCGACCGCTAAACTCTTGAGTTTCGACAAAAAGTAAAACCCCAAATATGTTTGCCAATGAGGAGTGATAAGAG
>MU932281.1:0-11052 GCA_036418165.1 Cooperia oncophora | reverse complement strand
GAGCTTGTTGGCAAGCCTGACGCCTCTCAACAAAGACCCACTATTTTTTGGTGGGCTTTTAATGCGTTATCACATGTTAGATTAAATAAGCCTTTTCTGAACTAAACTGACAGTTGACATAAGCCCTTCAAAGCGTAAGCACGGCGGCCTTTCCGGCCTGTTGCAGACTCAGGATCTCATCATTGGTATAAAAGGCTGCCCTGGCAGCCCTATCACCCGCCGTATCCTCGCAGCGATCCTGACTGTACCCAGAGTGCATCAGAGTGATCCTGCAGCGAATATTGAATGGTTCGAAAAAGGCATGATCTAGAAGAGGCGTTCAAACTCCAAACGCTGAGCCATTGCACACCCGTTCGCAGACGTGAACATGTCATCGTTGTGTAGCGCGCGCTGTATTTGGTCCGTGGGTAGGAGAACGTATGGGTTCCCTAATTCTCGCTTATTACATGGTCCATTGTCGACAATGCACCAAAACTGTTTTTCTCCTTGTTTAGTTGACGTCAACCCCCTCCCCTCACCCGAAAGATGGTGGGAGGTGCATAGGTTTTCAGATAGAGTCGTGCCTGTGGAGGAAATTTGATGGAAGGGGGCAAAAACCTAATGCGAAATGTGCTATGAGGTCTTCAGGAATAGTACGAGACGTTCAAACAAAACTTTTCGTATGGGTTTCGCACTTTTTCGTTGAAATAGTGGAGCGTAGGCGTCGTAACTCGCCTTTGATCTGAGGCGCACCGGATCTCGTCAGTCTTCCTCTCTCAATTGGAATCTTTGATGCTTAGCTAATTGGTCTACGATTGGAGCTGAGATGAGGCGAAAACACAATCCCACGGATGTCAAAACCCACTCAATTTGTCGTTTTCCTCTCAAAATGTTTTCCATCGCCCACTGGAAGATATGCCTAAGACGTGGGACTGAGCAATAGGGACAAAGCCTTAGATTGGCGCGACTGCTTGCCTGAACACATTCCGAAACGCCAGCATCCTTGCCCCCTCGATTTGGTGTTAAGGGAGGCCTTTTCTCAACCACTGATGAAGTGGAACTAGGTAGTGCTTTGATTCTGCTATCTTCAGCTTTCCAGAGCACAAAGATAGTCCCCGCCCTTGACCAAGTTCGTATTCTGTCCATGTAGTTCGCAGTCCTGCAACACTCAGAGAACTGTCCCACGTTTGCGACTCCATACTGGAAGACGAGGGTGCGCGCCGTCGTAAACATTTCAGATCTGGGCACTCGGCTTCAAACTTGTACCGCCCTACCATAGAATGTCATTGCTAATATCTTGACGCAAAGCACTCAGTTGTTGTTTTGTAGAGCGGGGGGGGAAATAATCCGCAAGTTGTGGTGTCCATTTTTTCCTAACTTTTACTAGTCGGCCCGACAGCATGTTTCCCGAATCAATCATTTTTGCAGAAGACCGAAACTACAAAGACCTATTTTCTGCCATTATTTTTCGTTTTTTTACAACCGTAATTTCGTTTTTTTTACTGCCTAGACAGTATTTAGCTCTAGATGTCGCAAAGAACCATTAGTGAGCTCGTTGCGGCAGGACATCGCTTTGCTGGCAAGAGATGAGCATGACCGAAAAACTCGTATGATGAGGTTGCCGGGGATCCTTACTTGAGGTGTTTTGCTTTTTTCCCCCTCGGAGAGTGAGCGAATAGCGAATAGGTATTTAGTTGAACGCCACTATCCACAAAATGCGATCGCTCGGTTTGCCCTTATCACTGATGACTTGTGCAAGTACTGTACACTGACAAGGAATAGGTATTCTACTGTTTTTAACAAAACTGACTTGGAGAAGAGTTGGTGGTGCTGCCAGATCATTGATCCTCCGACCAGGGGGGGGGGTAGGTCCAACCCTGTAACCCTGTAGGTCCTCCGACCAGGGGGTTAGGTCCAACCCTGTAGGTCCAACCCTCTATAAGGCTGCGTTCATACTTTACGGCAGTGTCTACCAGCATCCACCAGCAACCAGTAGCATTCCGAGGGTCCGGTAGCGTCAGCGACCAGGGAAGTATAAATATCGACCTGGCGTGTGCCAGCGTCACTTTCGCAGTTGTGCGGTGCGGTCGCACATGCCGCAATTTCAGGACGTCTAATCCAGCTGTTTATTACCCTCCTACTTCCCCACACTCTCTTCTCTCGGTCGCTGGTGAACGCTGGCAGACGCTAGATCAATGTGTTTACTTCCCCAGCACTTGAGACGCTCTCAGACGCTAGTAGTCGCTGGTAGACGCTGCCACAAAGGATGAACGCAGCCTAAGAAAGGTGCGGCAGACTTTTCAATGGGGAAGATGGTGACGGCAACGTCAGCTGCTCCTCCTCCATTGAACGAGTGTTATGAGCTTTCATAGTATTACCCATGAAATAAGGAGTCTCGAAAGAAAGACCGGGATGACGCGTAAGTGTTCCGCAAGGCTCTGCTGTTCGAAGATCTGTTTATTTGCTGGGGTTCTTGTTTGAATAGCGATAGACTACTCGAAAGCAGCCTGAGGCAGTGATTAGTGGGTTAATACGTTTTTTTTTCGCAGAACCTTTCCCCCATAAGCCGAGGAATCTTTTGGAAGGGATTTGGTTCCCTATTTGACTCAGCTATTGTTGGCGTTTATGCCTCACTGAATGCCCTAATGAGTGATTAAGCGTGCACCATCTGAAGTCGAGCATGGTATTCAATAAGTGTGTGAACGGCTCCACTTACCGTGCGTCACTAAGCAGTGATAGTGTCGCTGTCTGTCGATACCATTGTGGCTTTTGTTTACCTTTTACAGGAAACTAATACACCACCCCGTGGATTTTGATTCCTTATCCATTGTGTTGAGATGAGAGGGACCGCAACTGCACCAGCCGCTGCCGCTTTCTCTAGTCGAACGTGCACGGGAGCGAGAGTTGCTAACGGTGGTGCCCAAGTGCCTTTGCCGCGTTCCACCCGCGCTATTCGCCATGTGCAGCGTTTGCGTCGATACAGTGATCTTATAGCGAGACCCGCACTCGGCGGTGGAGAACAAGGAGAGGGAGCAGACAGGTAGCGCGTTTGGCTATACTAGGCATGGGGCTGCCCGTGCAGGGGCGCGGACGGAGTTGAGGGACGGCATCACCCTCCACCCCCGCCCTTTCTCGTGCACTTTTGACTAGCGAAAGTGGCACGCTGCTGCAGCTGCGATCCATTCACCTTACACATGGCAAGGACCAAGGTCCAACGACTTGAATCTGCAGTTTGTCTTCGAGAATAAAACGCCTAACGATTTCGTCTGGTATTTCCTCTGAGGTTCTTAAGACGAGCAAAGACACACCCGGCGTTCATCTGATGTTCAGACACCCTCTTTGGATATGGGAGTCCTGTCCGCGAGCACGGAGTATGTACTACTTTTAAAGCTAAAAAATAGGTGTGTAAATAGGTGAGTAAGGCGCGACCCGCTCGCGACAAGGTAACGGCCCCGCCTATTGGCCATGACAACGCCCAAATTCAAATCCTTCCAGAACAAACAATTCTTATTGCATTGTGTAGAAGCGTCCATGCAAGGTGGTGTGCTATCAAATGGCGCCACTTACCGGTGTGGGAATCAAATCTTTGATCGCTTTCCGCCTTCGGCACTTAAGCCAGCCTTCTTCTCTTCCTACCCAAACTGAAACCAGGATCATGGGACAAAAACACTTACTTGGACATCGACTAGTCCCACCTGTCGTCGTGTTAGCCAAGATCGCATTCACAAGCTGCTCGGAATAAAATTCATGAGAGTACAAGGTTCGGCAAACCCTAAAAAATTGATCAATGCCGAAGGGTTCTTATATAGCGAGACGAAGGAAGACTCACTAATTTGTGCCACAGAACAGCGGAGAGCTTGCTCAGGAGTGAGGCATTAACTGAGTTTTTCAGCAAAATAAAAACGAAGATTTTTCTGCATGAAGGAGCCTCTTCACACTTGACGTTATAAATACAGAGCCTTACACTCCACTGAAATTCATCTCTCTCTGACTCATGCAATAATTACAAGAGGACAGCTTCCTTTCCTTTCTTTGCTTCCTTTCGATCATTTGCGTTTATTATACTTTTACTGTGTTTCATTTCTCCTCAAACTCAACATAACATCTTTCGCTTTCCGTGCAGTTGCGTTCCCTATTACGCTACCGGGGCCACTCTTATCCGCTCAGCTCAATGGCTACTTGTGTCATTGAACTCAGCGCCCTTGTGATAACTTTTGGATCGCGCACTGCGGCTTTAAACAGCAGTTATCAAAAGCCTTCAGCCTTGCGGTTCACTGCCGATATCGGCTATGCGGCTTATCACATGGCCCTGGCAACAAATCGCCATTGAGCCTTTAGCGGCTTAAGATGAGCGGGATTCTACAGTTAACCAATTGCCTACTGGATTAAAGCGGCCGGTCAGACGCTTCCCAGCAAGACGCGATAGCCGACGACATAGTACTGAAGAGGGAATAGAAACCAAAAAGCGGCTGGCGAAAGAGCACAACGACATTGACAGGACCACACGTACAGCGTGGGCCTCATGGATATGGGCGATAAGCTTGCAATTCGCTTCTAGCGCACTTTTGAAGACAGCCCCCGCGCTCAAGTAGTACATGGTCGTACTTCCTTGTCAACGTGGTCCCAGCCCCCCAGCCCCCAAGCTAGAAGACTGTCCACTCATTCGACAACTCCACAGCGAAGCGAGAGCGAAGAATACAGTCGGCGCTTTGAAAAGTTCTCAGTTCTAACGCCCTCTGCTCGTTGGACCGCCACTTGCTACCGATGCCCTCTCACGGAGGGCCGTCTCAGTTGTTCTTCGGTATGGGGGCGGCAGGCATTGATCGGAAGTGCATGTCGTTTTTGCTGACCGCGCTGGTGCCAATAAGTAATTCTGCTCTCTTTTTTTCCTTTGCTCTAGCGTTCTTTCACCTGCGTCAGTAATCCAAAAGATTATTTCGCCATGATTTTGCATCATCTAATTGGGGTTCCTTTTCAAGTCCTCAATGTTTTCTTCTCTTTGAAAGCGTGTTGTAAGCAGTTGGGGCAGCGATAGTTTTGGTACTCGGTTCCTGAAGACGTTAGCAGGGCACTATATTAGTTTGGAATGCGCGAAAAAAGAAGCGAAACGGTCAAAAATCTGCGAAGAAAAGCCTTCGTTCTAGATGAATCAAATGCAATTTCGGACGAGTTTCTCGTAGGCATCTTGCAAACAAACGCGCTAACAGTAGGTACGGCTGCACTTATGTACTCTATATCCATGCAACACACGCAGCCGCTTTCACACTCATACCCTTTCGCTCTCATATTTTACCTCCCGCAGATAGAACCAATACGAACATCAGGCTACGTCGTCCATTTTGAAGGCTCGGGCATGGCATGTGGGTGTTCGTTGTCGGTATGTTTGTAGCTCGATGGGTTTCTTAAAGGGTGCTTAAATTGAAAAAGTGCAACTGCGGCAGTGCCCTGCTCAGGGTCCGCGGAAATCCCGTCTTCGCGAGCCGTATTAATCCTAACTAGTTTATGGATTTATCCGTGCCCAACTGCGTTTAAGCCATACGTAGAGCTTCTGAATTTTATAGAAACGCTAACCCTTTTCTTTTCGTTCCCTTGCCCCATATGTCTGCAATTTTTTGTATAGCTTAACTTGCTATGCAGGCACCTTGAACAGGACGCGGACTGAGCGTGCTCGAGCCAACAGCAATGCTCGAAAAAGCAAAGGTCCGCGTAACGCTTACATCTGGATTATGTCACTGCGGTAATTTAAAGGCACAGGTCATCTTACTGACCTTGTCTAGACGATGACGTTGTTTTAATGAATGCACATGCGCTTCCGCATTAGGGATCAAGTCTTGACACCGTTGTAAAATAGCAACTCCACTGGAGCAGCTGATACAAGTACACTGCGGAAACGACCATGACGTGAGATGTGAAATTTTCAGCACATCAGACTGAGATTTCCGTCAGAAAAGGGTTAAGAAGCATGCTGAATTTCCGCACGAAATCTCAGAATCAACAACCGTAATGAGTGCTTCTTCGTAAACAAGCTGATCTCTTTCCATATGTTTGCAGCGAAATCAGGAAACTTTGCACGAAATCAGGATTGCGAGTCCTGACGTAGCTATTGCTTGGGGACAGCACAGCAGAAGTCTCATTATTGTACTAAATTCAACTACCAGAGTGGCATCGCGCTCATGTAGTGATGGACTGAGTGGGCCATTTCTCTTCATTTTTGTCTTCATCTGAAGATTCATCGGAAGTGCTGGGTGGGTGAGGGGTTCGGCGGTTTTGAAAAACAATTCGCAAATATTGAGCCACGTTAAGGCCTTCGAGGACGACGACCTCTTCAAAACTTCAGCCTTCAGTGAACTATCCCAGCTAAAAACTTCGAGCCTGTAATGCTTAGGACTGTTCTGGCAACCCTCACAGTGCTGGGATATTCTTCGGCGTACGCTGTCAGTGTACGCTGGTCCACAGAAAGGAGGATCAAGCATGTCTGGATGTTTGCGTCGTTCTTCCTCTACATTTCCTAGAAGTTTCAAGCGTCCTAATTTCTTCCCAGACCATAAAAAACGTTGAAAATGGATCCAGTATAAGAGTGGTAGCGGCATGCCGTGTCGCAAATTCTTCAAATCTCTGTCACAACAGCGCTCTTAATAGGCCAACTCCAATTTTTGGAATAGCTTCCCCAGACATACTTAATTCAAGCAAACCACGTTTTCACGGAGAATTTAGAAATTGTGTGTAAATTATCAGAAAGTGCGCGACTTGGGCTTGTACCAAGTTTCTCTTTCCAGCTACTGTAAAAATCAAGAACTTCTCAAATATTATCTTGCAGTCACTCCTGACCCGTTTGATGACAAGCACTGTTGGAGTGCTAAGCCTCGCGTTTGAGCTGGCATTTAGCGGATGTGGTAGCTTATTCTCTTACTGCTGCACAATACTCTCAAATATTCTCATTCTAAGTTTTCTAGCTCCTCCTAAATAAAAAAAACTGGTCGACAACGGTCGGTTCAGTTTCGTTCTAAAAAAGCGCTAATCGCTGATGTTGGTAATCGCCCGCTGCATTACGGATCATCTTACTGGCAAAAGGCGTGGTGAGATAGCAACTCCGCTAGGGAAGCAACTGACCGAAGAACACTGCGGAAACGACTACGATGTGAGATGTAAAATTTCAGCACACCAGGGAGAGACTTCCGCCAGGAAAGTGGTACAGGCATCCTTGATTTTCTGGAGAATGAAGAACCGAAATGAAAGCATCCAGAAATTTTTGAAGAGCCCTTTCCAGAGCCTAGCTAATTTGCTCATCTTTGCCCTGGTATTGTCATCAGGTTGCACCATGGAGGCTGCTGAGTTTGACGCCCTCCATTTTATCCGACCCTTACCTCGTTTATACAGGGAGGGGCACAACAAAAGACACTTCAGCCGCTTGACAGTGAATGCGACTGTCAGGCTTGAGTCCAATGAAGCATAAATGATGGTCCCTGCGACATATCTGTGAAGGTGAGTCCTGCAGTGCCAGATCGGCAGTCTTTTGGTATCTACCCGCAATAAGTCAGCCGCGGAACTCAAATAACTGGGCTGACGCACACACTTTAAAGATAATTATCGCGATCAAGTATTGCGGGCAATTGTACTCTGTCATGCACCAGTATTCCATAGTTAGCTTCTCAGTAGAAAAAGAAGCAGAAAAATCTTCGGGAACACTTGAACCCAAACCTACCTTTAGCAGTGGGGGCGGGGCCTGGACGAGTGTGCCGGGCGTGGCTGCCAGAATTCGATGCGGCAGCCGCAATTGCGTCCCAACTTTCGAAATAGGATACTTTCGAACGTAAGGCAGCGTTCATACTTGTAGCGCTACAGCGTCGCGCTACAGCGTAGCGCTACAGCGCCGCTTCGCAACGTACTGCAATTTCCAACGATGGGATGATTCAGAGTTGCTTACAAATTGGGAAGGTTGCTGGAGTTTTCTTGAGAAATTGACAAGAAAAAAAAAGAAAAAGAAAGAAAATGACAACAAACCCCACTTGACAACAAATCTCCCTACCATTGGAAAAGCAAGCACTACATTCCATAAGCAAAAAAAAAACTCTAATGGTTCCCGCATCTTTCCACAACATGTTTCACCATAAGCCGTGACCGAAAGTAAGACCTTTAGCTTGAGCTATTGAGACCAACTGTTGCAAAATGCCGATGGACCGCGCCGGGCTAAAGGGACGGATGCAGTTCGGGACCAGACGCCTCGTCCACCTACCGTCTCCGTGAGCCTAGCGAGCCTTGTCGAAATTGCGATAACTTCCTCATCGCGCGCCATTGATGGATAAAAGCGGGATCATCTTCATCAAGGCGCAGAGGGTTCCAGAAGGCGCGAAGTCATTTTGAAGGCCTCTCGAGCGCGGATACTGTCTTTAAAGGCCCCGTCCTTCGAAACCAGTCAGAACGCTCAAACTTTACGGGACGTAAGCAGTAGTGCGGGGAAGCTCCCTGTTCAAGGGACCATTTGAAACATTGAAAGGCCATATGGAACAATAGATAGACAAAACTTAAGGGTTCGATACCTCGGCCAAAAAGAATATGTGCCCCTATCACGCGTTCAGGCTTCCTAAAGGCAGAGCATCGTGATCAAGCCTAACTCAAGGTGTAACATGCGATCCAGTCGCCCATCCAGAACCCGATCTCCAGCTTCTCTCTATCAGTAAACACCCTGTCACCTGTTGTTGACGTTTGAATGGCTTGTTATTGTGCGGTCCGAAGTCGTTAGGTAAGACAATTTTACTGAAGACCTAGCCTTTCAACAACATCCTCGTCCTCAGAGGTCTAGACGTGGCTCGAAATTTGTAAACTGCTTTTCTGACCCCCTAAGCCTCGTATACATTTTAACAAATGAGACATATCGTTAAACTGCGACTCGCACTTTTCATCCACATCTTTATATTACTACTCACCAAATGACAGAGGTTACTGTTTATGGATGAGCATATATTTAGGCCTGTGTGTTCTGGGAATTTCCTGCGGAAGGGTAGGATGCCTTCAGTACTTGTCTGGCGGGAAGTCTAAGTCTGGTTTGCTAAAATTTTACACATCACGTCATCGTCATTTCCGCAGTCTACTTCTATCATTTGCTTCCCTAGCGGAGATGCTATCTTACCACGTCCTCTGGCAATCCTTGAAGGAAAGTGGCACTGCAATGCGTGTTGAATGAAACATGAATATGCCTAGCTGAGTCAAATACAGCATGGGATGTGGGAAATGTCCGGTGTGAGGTACGACCCCCCCCCCCTTCGACATGGGGGTCCGAGGTCGACCCCCCTCCCCCTTCCACGCTCGCACAGGCTTTCGCCGACGACGAGGCGTATGAAAGTATATCATCGGCGAAAAAGTTTGCGGCGGGGAATGGGGCTAGGGTGGGGGGGAGCGTATAAATAACTACTGCAACCGTAATATCCCACCACCGGGCCTAGCAGAATCAATGATAGTTCATATAAAACAAAAACATACATAGACCAAAAAAATCTACTATCAAAAATAATTGTTCTTCACAACAGACGAGGGGGGGCCCCGCCTCCCCAGAGCAAAAAGTACGCCAACATGGTTCTGACACAACGATTGCTACCTGAGCCTGAGTGCCTGCTGAAGCAGGCGCTTTCTTTCTTCTTTCAATAGCCCTTGAACCAGTTACCCTTCTAACGCCCTATGAGCCTGCAACATGCGACCCGCACGCCAGTCGTACCCGCCAGCTGCCAATTGTCCTACGAGATCCCGCATGCTCGCTGCTCTTAAGTCCCCTGTATTTATGATGCTACAACTATATGGAAACGTGCTACGTGGTCTGATGTACATATACATATACGTGCTGGCCATCTCTATAGAAAAGGTTGTTGGCCACGATTTAAACAGGACAACTCGTCCAAAAAATGCCTTCTGGTACTCATATCGAATGCGTGCAGAAGCACAGGGATGTCTCTTGCAGACTGGGACCGATTAACTTAGCGTTTCTGCTTAGCTTTTTTTTGTTATTTTCCCCGCTATATATAGCTCTCCTGCGACTATTCCAGAGCAGGCACAAAATTATCGTGCCCTATGCGTTTAGGCTGGTTATGTACGTAATCCAACTAATTGCTTTCTCATTTTTCCTCTCTTTCTTTACATAAGCAAGGAGGGAGGGATATGCTTCTCGGATTCCGTCTAAGGGCACATGTAAAAGGAAGCTAAGCTATATGTCTCTGCTGTCGATCCCCCCCCCATCTCAGTAATTCTCATTCATTAGATTTTACAACATAGACCTTTATTTTCATTTTAAATGACTTATCTTGCATACACCTTGTCATTCCGTAGGTGCTCTAATTGAGCAAGCCATGCACAAAGTATCTTTTTAGGCCAACAAAAGGATGAAAAAATTTCATCAGGTCGAAGATGTTCTTATTCCTAAGCACGGACCGCCTCAAAGTATACCCCGCAAAGATTATGTATACTGTATCATCACCTCAAAATCTCCTTTAACCTACTTGAAAAGTCTTTCTGAACAGATTATCGAGGCCACTTCGTAAGTGACGGCTATTTATGGCTGCAAATAGCTTTGATTCGAAATCCTGGTTGAGATCCATCATTTGATTAAATGCATCCATATACCCTCAGGAATGCATGCTAATCTTTGTTCCTTGGTTGCAAACGAGTTGTAAATTCTCATAATAATTCTTCGTACTTTGAAATTGCAAATCGGGAGTAAAGACGTGAACTCGTCGATCTTCAAAACAAGCAAAGACTTAATCAACTATTGTTCCTTTTCAATTAAATTGAGCAATTCAGGATGTTATGTCGGGCATCCGTGAGATGCGAATGAGGCTGTTTTTGTTCGCCGTCACATTTGCCCCACCCAAGGCGCTATGTCCGCCTCCACTGTGTGAATCGTGCTACCCTGTCTTTGGCTGTTTTCAGAATAATGTATACCTAAGTCTCCACCTATTACAATTCCCAGTACTTGGAAGCACCAGGATAATTACGTATCTCTTACTTCTTTTCCACCAGTGTTCAGCTTACCGCATAATCCGAAATGGCAAAAACTTACGAACCGCTTTCAAGCTGAACTAATGCATG
>MU932280.1:0-14426 GCA_036418165.1 Cooperia oncophora | reverse complement strand
AAACTGCGCAAAGAAAATGGTAATTCTAACAGCTTTCCCAAATCATTACTTTTTCATGTAGAATAAAAGTCCCAGAAAATCAGATAATCCGCTTAGAGGCTAAGAGATTTTGTCACCCCTCCCCCCTCCCCTCAAATCGGGATCGGAGAGTCCGCGAAAAAACGACTGATGACGTAGCAACGCTGATAAAGTTCCCCGATCGATGCGAATCGAAATTTTTTGCTCGGATTCTTCGACTGCCCGTTCAGGGTCGAGAATTAAGTTGCAGGCAGCGATGGCGCGTTAGACGGCTCTGTATCAAGCGAGAACGCGCTACCATTACAAGAGCACTACAATGCTGTAGAGCGAACGCAGCTATATAGGGTATCGATCGGTGCCGCCCCTTACTGCCTGAGTGAACAGAAGAGCAGTAGGGGGCCAGGCTGTGTGATTGAACAAAGCGTACCTCCTTCTCCCATACTCTCTCACAGCAGTAGTGGCTGGCGCCGATCGATACCCGCCTATGGCTGAGTCATCGCCTTTTGCAGAGGAGTGCTGTTGTAACGGCAGCGCGTTACAGCGCGTCGACGCGAAGTCTGAACGTTGCCCCCACGTAGTCCTTGTTGTGATGCTTTTCCCTCAAAGACCCAGGCTGTGATGCGCAAATATTTTAACATAAATAATTGCCAGATTCTACGGGATGTGCTGTGCTTTAAAGAAGATAACGATATGCAACTGGATCCGGATCTAGATGGTACAATGGAAAAGATTATGAAACTGCGAGCAGAACTCAGCGCTACGGCTGGTCCATCAGTCGATCTTTCCAAAAAGGTGTGTGCTCGAAATTCACAGTGTATAATATTGCCTTATAGAAAGCGTGGTAGTGCGATGGCTATACTACCACACACAAGCCTAAGGCCATCCCTCGGCGGAACAACGCCCAGGCTAGCCAACCCTTCTGTCCTCCGGGTAGGTTGTCTGAATCCAAGCCAGATTCATAGGACAGAACATGACTTGTAGCCAGTAGTAAGCCTTTCGAAACACCGGGTAAGCTTTGAAAAGGCGTAGTAAACCTGAATAGGAGCCGAGACGTAAAGATCTCTTCTAAAGAGCTCGGAGAGATCACTATGAACGATTTCTTCATTTCTGTATCCTTAATGGTAGATGAGAAGACGGACGATTCCATCATGAGCTAGTCGGGTCGTGCCGCTCACATCGCGCGCGGCAAGTGGGGCTCCGATTTCAGGGTTGCATTACCCTATCCATGGGTAGTAGTTGGAGTAAGGGATCTGCGCTCGCTCACGCCTCCTGTACCAATACTCTGTTGGCGGACCATCCGTCTGTGATCTATTTAACAATTTGAACAAGCGATGGGACAACACAACTCGTACGCGGCGGCTGCGGCGTCGCCTAGCCACGCCTACCAGCGCGGCGACCAAGCGGTGCTCCACGAGTGAATCGCCACATAACCGTCAAGAGAACATCGCAACTAACGTCTCTTTCGCTGTATCTCCCAACAATACTGTTCTTTTGTTCCCTTCCTCTGGACTTGATGTCCCCAGCACTGCAATAATCTAGTTCAGGGAGCGCTCCTGGAGCTCACACCGCCGACAAAGACACTTCTGATGCGGTGGCAGGACAAGGACACATCATTTGACTCACAACTATGTGAGCTATTTGGAGTATCGATGGTAAGAATCAAAGAAGCCGACGAGGACCGCATCACTCTAATCGAAAGCGATGGACTATTTTGTGAAAGATGTCGCAAGATGAACAGGCAGCGCACTGAGAAGCATTGCGTTAGATGTAGTGCTGCCTTGGAGGGCGCTTTATGATGGGAATCCGTGAAAATTCGGTCCTTTTTATAGACCCACCTTTGTGGCTCACATCTCCCCCAACGAGCGTGTCAATAGCTTCGCAATTCAGTCGCGGCGATTAAGCGATTGGCATCGTGAAGTACGAACGCATTCCTAGTTCTGTCTTCAACTAGTGTCTAGTCTTTAGTCCTTAGTGAATGCATGTTGAGTATAAAGCCTAACCCTGATCGAAGAAAGCGCTAAATTCTAATGTAAACTGACGCAAATGGGTTAGCGCAGTTGCTGATTGTAGGCATATCGCAATCAAAAAATACATAAGTGTTGCATATTTAATCTTATTAATTGTGCCCGAGAATTTTACATCCATTGTTTCTTTTTTTATAAGCTCTTTGGGTCGCATAGTATCAGGTGTATCACAGCGCCTCGATGGGCGTGCCGACGCAGAGTGTTTTTACGTTTGTAAAAACATGCGTAAGCAAAAAGACGCAGATGACTCAAATGCACTGCCATCTCTTGCGCAAACCGGCCACACGAATGCGAACTGCTGTTCCGGGCCAAAAGCACAGCAGACAGCCGCTCTCCAGAAGGTGAATGTCGTATGGGCTGTGCGTCCTCATAAAAATGTTAATAGTAAGGAAGTTAGATTGTATTATTTTTCCGCTATCAATGAAACAAACCGGCGTGGATCTCTGTATTTTACTGATGTAGGGCTAAAATTTAGAGACCGTTTCAAGTTGTAAGTGGGGGTTGCATCAAATGGCGTCAACATGCTACTTGCCGTCACTTTGCGCCCTGGTTGCGTTTCAAAGATAACAAGTTAACTAGAGAGAAATCCCCCACTCCATAGGATTTTAAGTGCCTTGTTCAAAAACTTGTTTTGTTGGTTTTCATATCAAATTGTTATTGTTCATTGCTTACAGATAATTTATTTATTTATTTATTTATTTACTTATGCGCACATAGAACGCTCCCGAATAAAACAATATGGCAATGTAGATAACAAATACTTAAAGCAAACAACTAAGAAAAAAAATAGAAAAAAAAAAAAAAAAAAGAACCGTAAGAACAAAACAACTACTACTCAAGTGAGACAGTGAGCAGCACTCAGTTTGTCAGGAGGAGGAGTCCCAGAAACAAATAGACGACAGGGGGAAATCACAGTTCGACCAGGTGGCCCAAAACCGCAGAGAAAAGGTGCGGAATTGCAGATATCATGAAGGCTTTCCTCACAAGGTACTAGCAACCGGCGATGAAGCAACTGTCCGCACTGGCTGGCCGCAGTGCCCTTAGCGCCACATGTGGGGTCATAGGGGTGTGCCGGCACTTCGAAACACGGGTATACCAGCTTCCCACGTGGAACCGACACAGTGGTCAGAAGCGACAAGACAGATCTACTAGACCTTGAGCCTAAACCAGAGCCGAAGTTTCATAGAAGGCATAGTCTTGACGAAGATAGCGATTAGACAAGGATAACTGTATGACCCTACTCATGACAAACCAAGTGACAACAAAGAAGCAACTCCCATGGCGAGTTGGGAAACAAAAGAAAAAACATCAATGATATCTGAACAACAGCCATCAAAGTAAATAGATACCAGGCAAAGCCCCCCCCACGCCATCCAGCAAAAGCTAAACTTTGAAGTTTTGGCTGCGCGTTGTATGACGAAGAGAGAGGAGCTCAATCACCAGTGGTGTACACGGCAGTAGAACATGGAAGAAGAGGACATAACTGAAAAGGAAAGAGCAACATTGTGTCATGAGGAAAGATTGAGAACATGACAAAGATTTACCTTGTTTATTCTTCTTTTAAACGAAACACTAGTAAGTGCTCCAAGTGCTTCCGGGGGAAGTGTGTTAAGCCATCTGGCACAGCGATAAAAGAGAACATTGTGAGTTAAAGCGCTATACCTAGGACGGACGCGTGGATAGTCCAGATTAAATCCGCCACGCCGACCACCAACAGGTCTGAAGAGCCAATACTTACTAGCTCGTATTTTAGATTCCCCTCGCAGGACCCGAAAGCTAAACACTAGATCAGCAATCACCCGCCTACACTGTAGTGATTTCATCGAAAACACCTTCAGACGCTCTTCATAACTCGGCAAATTACTGCGAAGGTTGTTACTTGTAGTTCTGTACCAAAGGAGGCGAGTGAACACACGCTGAACCTTCTCAATTTTCCTGATATACTTCTTGATATACGGGCTCCAGACCTGTGAGCAATATTAAGACGAGGCAGTACGTAGGCTTTGTATAGACGAACGAGCACTGCCGCATCCGAAGATTGCACGTTGCGGAAAAGCGCAAAAAGAGTGACGAAGGCCTTCTCTACAATTTGGTTTATATGAGAGTAGAAGGTCAGCTTTGAGTCAAAAAGCACACCCAAATCCATAGCTGACTGACACCTCATGAGCCTGATGCCGTTGATGTAGTAATCAGCCTGACCAAGATTACCAATGTGCATAACCGAACTCTTACTCAGGTTCAGTGGAATGTCCCAATGGGCAGCCCAATCAACCATTCTATGAATAGAAAGATTCAATGCACCACGAACACTTTCATAGTTAGAAGGATCAAGTACACCATAGATTTTGATATCATCAGCATACATTTGAATTTTAATGTCACAAGAAGTTTTGAGAAGGTTAGGCAACTCCATAGTGTAAATTAAAAACAACAACGGGGACAACACTCCGCCCTGAGGAACACCGCTACCACAGAAGTACCTCTTGGAACAACTAGACTTGATTCTAACAGTCATGTGCCTATCATAAAGGTATGAAGTGAGCCAATGTAGAAGTTTCCCACGGATTCCCAGATTCTCCAATTTCGCCAACAGTTTGTGGTGACAAACCTTATCGAAAGCTTTAGAAAGGTCAATGTAAACAACATCAATCGATTTGCCTTCGTTCAGTGCCTTACAAAAGTCATACAAGGTATCTGAAAGGTTAGTCGTGGTGGATAAGCCCGGAATAAAACCGTGCTGTTCTGGAGGGATGATGCGGAGTCTCGTAAACCAAGCTAACAGTCTATCATTTATGATTTTCTCCATAACCTTGACAGGAGTGGCGGCAAGCTGATGCGCGTAAGTAAATGCCGTCAACAAGCCATATGCCGCCACTCCTGTCAAGGTTATAAATGCATAAATAACAGAAGAGATTACAGATTAATCTGATCGTTTTTTAACGGTGCACTATTACGTAGTGGTAGTGAGTTAATAGGAGATTAGTCTCAACATATCAATTCCTAAACGAGAGGTCCACGATATTCGACCAAAGCTGGGTGGCCGCATTTCACTCGTCTTCTTTCTCATCATCGCTTACGTTACCGTCCATGGCTTCTACCTGAAAATGGAAACTGTTTGAAGAAACGGCAGTATTTGGGAGGAAAAACGTCACACGGATGTGAGATGATCAGGTATGCAACGGATTTCATCAGGAGCCAAAGCGCTGTATGCCTTACAGTCATGTTCGCTGCGGACGCTAGAGCTTTCAGGGGGGATGCTGTTTGGCGCGGCACCAGCCAGTCGCACACCAGTTGTGGTCGACTATCGGCTTCTACGTGACAACGACTAGCAGCAGCGCACAACGCTCCCCCCCCCCCCCTCCCAACCCGCTGGAACGCCCCAGCGTCCTAGAAACAAGGCTTTGCACAAGCAAGGTCGCTGAAACGCACTACCCAACAACATCTAAGTGTCTGCTTTGAGGCCTCCGCATTGAATGTGTTTCCTTTTAGTAAGTTAGCGGGGAGAAGGCGCGCTAAAAGGAGTGTGTGCTTAGACTCCTGCTGAGACGCATGTTTCTCGCCTTCACGGAACAAATATGTACAGGTCCACGCATGTTCCTTGCTGACGCACAATGTAAGCATCAGGAGCCAGGGCTCAAGAGATGAGGAAGTCGCATAAAGTTGCAAGAAATCTGGTGCACTAAGATGCGGAAAGGTGGCAATTCGTAGCTTACCAGCGCGCAAAGGCTGGCAGCCACGGGGGTAACCTGCCCAAATCGCTCTGAAGCGGACCTACGCGAATGCCTCAGCCGTCTGAGGGTCTACAGCTATCAGCACGCTGAAGCAATTTGCGCCTGATAGCCTTTAATTCTTTTGAATCTCCTGCTGAGAGCTTACAGCGCCGTAAATTGTCCAAGCAAAGTTCATCGCCTTTGAATTGTTACTTCCGCCTTGAAATATGAGTTTTAGTGCTCGAGGCGGCTTAGGCACTGAGCTAGTGGGAGATGTCCTGCCAGCACCCTCGATCAGCCGCACAAGTTCTTTCCAAGCGTTTCACCCCCCCCCCCCCCCTAGTGCACCTTTTTCCTTTGGAGATTTTGGCTGCCGCTATCTGCACATGTCGAATTTTTGGCTTCGATAGCGCGTCAAGCTGAACGCATCGGCAACGACAACCTAGTTCTTCTACGGCCTTTTGTTCCAGGAAGGGGCTCGTCATTGAGAAGGCATTAGGGTGGCTGCGTCTGCGCACGGCACCGTACTGACTTTGGAGACGGTAATATCTATATTCTCACCTCTTTTTCGCTTTCTTCACTTTCGCTCTGGGCCTTCTTCTTCTTTGGCCTGAAATTATGGTAATTTTGTCATTCCATACTTTTATCGATACTTACCTTAAGTTTTTTCTACAATTGTCAGCAATAGTTTATTTATTGACTTTTATTTTTGCAAGATACTCACGTGATTTGACTTTCGTCCGGACTTCTTCTTACCACTGCCAGCTGGACGTCCACGCTTCTTTCCGGAACTCGCTTTTTCTATCGTTTTGACTGGCTGAAATCAACTTTTGGATTCCTTCCTCTAAAGGTAAAAGGTTTTTTAGAAGGCGCATGCGAAGTTCGCTCATTAGAAAAGGGACGCTGGGCAGGTTTTCTTCCCCTTTAACCAAACATCGCCAGAACGCTTGAAATTATTACCAGTATTCAGTCTGGGAACGCACGTCAGCGCGTAACGATTAATATGATAGCAACGTAAGGGGGGGAGTGCCTTCCATCCTCTTAAACCACGTCGTCAATTCGCAGAGAAATTGGGTCCGTGGCGGGTATTCCCTATTGGCGCTATCAAAACAGTCCTCTTCACTATTGAAGTCTGTTTTTCGGGTCTCGGGTATGTGTGACCATTTTCCCGATTTTCGGTCTATGCCCTGGGGAAGGACTATCGGAATTAAGGACGCCTTTACTCAACGCGTTGGCTTCCGCCATCGGTCCTTCTCGGCAACTTTTAGCCGACCAGCGAATAGGGTACTGAACTGCGTGCAGTCTAGAGAATCCTTTGACTGAAAGTTTCAAGTAGGCAAAGCGGCTTGGGACGGGGGAAATGAAATCCGTCTCCAAGATAGTCTAACAGTCGCACTTCGTTGGTGGAAAGTCTGTGGTCCGCTGCTGCGTCTCATGGCGTAGTCAGTCCACCAATGTACTTATCTCTTCATTTAGACGTTCTCCTTCACCCGCCTAGAGGGAGACTGCGTTATCAAAGAGAAACATTGGTAATCCGCATTAAGCGCAACGAGCCGGTGTGGAACGCCCTCAACGGCAGATACGATTTCACTATCGAATGTTGCTTGCCTAATTGATTTTTGAACTATGAGAAATGATAGTTGAGGTTGATGCATGCCGTTGCGATTTCCTCTCATAGGTGAATGCAAGCGCACAGGATGTAATTACACAGAGTACCAGGCAATTGTCGGAGAATACATAAGATTGCCTCAGATCGGTGGTTTCTTCGGATTCCTCGGCTTCTTTTAGCTTGGAAGCTGTGGTTTATGGTTTGATTCGTCAAGTTTTGGCTTCACCTTTCGCTTTGGTTTTCGTGTCGCTAGGATCCACCAGGCTAGACGACCTTTGGCCTTGGCAACGAGTACTCTACTATTCGCTGGGATGGCTGCATTCATGGATGTCTAACTAATTAGTGGTCAACTAGCTGATCGCAGCTTTTGGCTCGGATAACTAACTGGTAGGTTGCTGAAGTCACTGTACTAGCCCATAAGTTTACCGTAATTACGGGCTATTGCGAGCCTAAGTATTCGTCATTACAAGGAATAGTTCATTACGGAGCTTGGGATCAGTATGTCCACAATTGCGATTTTGTCCGAGAGGAAACCAGTGTTTTAGTGGCGAAGGATCTTTGCGAGTTCAGTCTGGGTCACCTAACCCGTGCCCGAGTAGTCTGTATTATGATCAAGGCCATCTAACCAAGGTCAAGCGTTTTTAACCAAGTGCTCGCGATCCGTAACACTACTGTAGCCATGCATTACAAAACCCATATTCAGGATTCGGGTCCTTATTGAGGTATAGTCATGGCTATAGAGCCATCCGATGACTTTCAGCTACAGTAAAGGTAGGTTTTACCTTTGCTACAGTAGTCTTCTCTGCTCCGTTGACTTCGTCATCTTTGATGGCTTTTGTTGGTCGACCTCTTGCACGTCCCGTTGCGGCCTTCTTTGACTTCACTGCCATGTTGGTTCTGAAATGAAAAAGTGGATACAGTAGAATATTCACAACTGTGTTCACGACGTTTAATAAAACTCGCTAGAACAAATAAGAAAGCAATAGAATGTAGCCTGAGGTGGTGCAAGGATTTGTTGGCAGATCTGCTTCATTAGATGTTCACCATTCTGGGTTGCGCATAATGACCATTATGGATACCCGATGGATTTTCTGATAACCTCAGGGTAAACCACGTTTTCGACTACCCTTCAGGATGGCGGAAGTGTTGGCATGCACATCTGGCAGATGCAAAGGATTGTGGAGCCGGCCAGTGATTTGTCTTCTCAGCCACCTCTGATGTTCGTTCACTTCAGACCAATGTGGAAGGCTTGATTGGCCACAGCGAGTTTGGGCCAGCTTGCTGAGAAGGGTGCATAGGGGTGAGACATTTGGAAAGATTAGGGTCCTCACTCATCCCCTCCTCCTTTCTATGTAATAAGACAAACTTCTTGTGATAAGTTAAGGAGATAACATGAAGTTTAGACTAGAGGGGGGTATGTGACAAGAGAATCGTAATGTATCGCGCTGGTGGGCGGACCGAACGACGCCGCGCGCGGCAGATGAGTTTTCCCGCCCAGTCTTACAAATCCGAGTGTTGAAGGAATGGGAAAAGTATACATCGCCCATCATGGAGTCTTGTCTCCGCTTGAATTTATACGAGTTTGCTGCTTTTATCGAAAAACTGGTGAAATCGAGCAGTCGCCGCGCATCTCCGCATCCCCACACAACACGCCCGTGCGACGACACGACAAGTTACGATTGTCCTGTCCCTCTCCGGACAAGAGGATGGGATCGCGTCTGAAGTGGTGATGAAGGGAGGCTAGGGTGGCTGAGCGGCTAGTTCTCCTCACCATTGCCTTCACCTACCTCCACCACCTTACGGTTCGTAAAGACCTCTAACGATTTATCGATTGATTGAAGATCAATCAATCTGCTCGTATGCGAAAAAGGGCTACCTGAGTACGAAGTGGACTGTGTAGCTAAAGAAGTAAATAGACACTGCAAAGGCTATTTGAGAAGAACTGGCGTCGGCCGCATCTCAAACGTAACCCTGATCTTTGTACGCAAGGCGCCGATTAGCGCCAGATGGCTATTTCTCGGGGAAAGTTAAGCTGTTGGAGGAGTTATTTGAATTTTTACTGATAGCTGACGATTAAGGGTTCTTGTGACATTACACGTGCTAATGGAAGATGTCTTGGGGGGGGAAGGGTAATTCAGAGAGTTTTCATAGAAAAACCGACTCTTGTCGAATTTTGGAAAAATAAATTTTGAAAAGAGGTATGATGAGTCTATGATGAGATAGAGTGAGGATGGCAAGGGAGAGATTTGATGGGGCTTTCTCTCACAAATTTACTGCAGAGTTGCGTTACATAAAACTCGAAATGGTTGCCAACAAGAAATTGGGCGTTTTTCGCCCGCGAAACGTAACGCCATGGGAAAGGGCAAGTTCCAGGCGATATTCTGATACTGAAACCTTCAAGTGTAAGGAATATGAATGGAAAAGAAGTCAAGGGGAAAGAATTCAAAATGAAAGAAAGGGTTTCGAGAGTGGCGAGCGTGCCCACGAATGAGGCCGAATCGATGCTCGGCGGAGAGGCAGCAGTGATCTGTGAACGAACGAGACTGAGAGAAGCCGGTGCGTAGACGCCGGCACTGACGGACATCGCGATTACCATACGCGACTATAAGTGAAACAGTCGACGTTTGGAAGGCTAAACCTTGGTCAGAGGGTCATCCTCCTGGATGGTAACTATAGTTACAATCCTTTACGGGGGAGCAGGGACTTTGCGCTGGGAGTTCGTTGTAGTTCGGTAGCATTCCAAAAGTTCCAAGTTGCTCATATAAGCAGCTATGAACTTAAAACTAAGAATGCTACCGTAGCTCGCCTAATAGTTGCACCTAACAAACAGCTGACGGAGAGTGGGGGACGGAATTGGCAAAATAACCGTTTTTAATAGCAGATCGCTTCTGAAAGGATGGCCCCATGCGCTTTTGACCGAAGGAAGTGAGGCGCTACTGTAGCTGTGGACCTGTTCAACCCATACACGGCAAGGACCAGGTTCCAAGTAGTTGAGTGTACAGTTAATTTCTTTTGGCTAATAAGAAACCGTCAAAAAAATCCTAGTTAAGTAGCGAAGCTTGATCTGACATGGTACTGACTTGAAGAACGGGCTGTATACTCTTTTTTCGGCAGACGTCCTCTCATGTGCGAGACGAGAGGGGTCCGAAGATGCAGTAACGTGCCACTTTCTAGGCTCCAAAGCCAAGTGCACGGGAACAGAGCGTGGGGTACCCGAGTTCCGTCTCTGCCCGCGTTGTCTTCAAGGTGCAGCACTTGCGCCTAAATCAGGGTCCCGCGGCGAAACGCGTACTCAGTGGTAAAGAGCAACCATGGATGAGAGGGCGCAGAAAAGCAGCACATTCGGCTATGGCTACGCGGCTAGCTTACCGTACGGCATCGCAAGCGGAGTATGGAAACGGCAATCCAGTCCAGCACCTGTTCCCGTGCACATTTAATGGTCAGAGAAAGTGGCTCGCTACTGCAGCTGTGGACCTACCCCTCCCCCCCTCCCCCACAGACACACACACACACGGCCACACGGCAAGGTCACTGAGGAGAGTAAACATCAACTGGTTAGTAAGGAGCCGTTCAAAATCCTAGGTGAAGTGGGCGGAGTTGTTGGGCGGGGTAAGATGGGTCGCGGTAGTCGTGCTCTGGCAGGCAGTCGCTCGATGTGCATAGATCGAACGGGAAAACAATTACACATTCACGAAAAAGTCAGCAAGTACTTCAGCAGAGTAGACGCGGTGGTCTGGTGCGGCACCATATGTCTAGTTAAGAAAAAAGATTTTTTTGCGCCAGATTGTGCAGCTTCAAGGAAGATAGGGAGAACTCTTTCAGTCTTGTCGCTGCGGGTGCTGGGTGTGTCATGATAACTGTGTCTGGCGCAGCGCGAGCTGTCCCCACCAATTGTACTCGTTCGTCAGTTCCGCAATTGGGAGTATGAGTTGGCGCTGCGCCAAACCCAGCCTCCCCTGTTCCTTTGAAGACACCGGGTTCAGCTCGTTTGGAGGCCAATTAAGTCTTCCCGGTTCCAAGGTCAATCAGAGGAAGGCAAGCGCAGAAGAATATTATGGTCACAGCGGGTTCTTGGCAGAAACCAAGAGCAGTGCACTCCGCGAAATCGTGGACATAGTTATTGTAATTGGGAAATTATAAATGAAATCTCTTTCAAGCGGACACGCTAGTTAGGTGGAATGAGGGACACGAACTTAAAGACACATTACGCGATAATCGGAGTGGTCAAGAAATGGGAAGTGAGTAACCATCGCTGTGCTTTCTTCTTTCCTCACTGACCTGCCTCTCCTCTTCATCCTATTAGAAGGTGGGATGGCGCTCAAATAAGAAAGGCATAACTATGGCGATGATTCTCCGATAATCCGCTTATCTCGGAATGCGCTTTTAATTGGCACGGCGTTTCGGCACAGGTTGCACATGTGTGATTAATCAATATTCTGTGCAAGGCCTACCTACGCTACATTACAACTCGCACAATTGCCGATGAGATGGGACGCAAAGCTGGAAGGAGGGAGGTGGAGTTCACATAGAGAACAAGCCGCACCCATTTTCTGCTCGTCTGCATCCTCTCAATGTGATAGTGTCCAACAAGCTTAAATGACGCTCATGGACGTAGATGAACGGACGTAAAGGAACGTAAAACATGAAAAAAGGGTTCGTTCCGCCCTCAGCTCCAGCTTCTGAAAACGCAGGTACGCGGGAAGTGCGCAGCGCCATTCATGCGCTCGCCAGTAATCGCGCGCGCGACTGATCAATATCCATCTTTTAGACTGTCCACCGACGTCCGGTTGACCATTTTTCTGAACTGAGTGCGACCGGTCATTCAGAGCCGAAAGTGAATGAGTCTACGTGCATTGTGTGATATCAGGGATGAAATAAAAGCCAGGAATGGTTACGGTAAGGTTCACTTCAACACTACCACTCTGTATGGTTAGTTGGTTTGATATGATTGGTCAGATGATCCCTGCCCCTACTACTGCCATTTCAGACTGGTTCAACTATGTCATGCTCCATTAACTGGATTTCAACAAACCCTAAAGACCCGAGGTTTGGCTCTTCTTCAGCTGGAACAAGAACAGTTCGTCCAATCCAAGGTTTCAGGTATATCGAAGGGCGTGGAAAACGAAAAGGTCGGACGTTCAAGGTGATTCCACTGCCCCCCGAGATCGACCGAGCTACGATTCCTGGACGCAGCCAGTGGAAAGACGTTCGGAAAGGTCTGCAAACGATGGCGTCGTCAGTGATCTGCTCAGAACTTTTGTTTCAGAATCAACAGATCCGAAGAATGTTCATCTCTGGCGGAGTGTCGATGTTTGCCGAGACAATGCGTCCTTGTCTAGAGAAACATCACGGACGTGTGCTATCGTCGTTCTCTGAAGTGGTTAACAAAAGCATTCCCTTCTGGGATAAGGTAAGGGACTTTACTCGAATGGGTGGGCCCATTGATGCAGATCTTGCGGGAGTGATGGAAAAGGTTCCAGCTCGCGTCAGGTTTCAGCCCGTTTTTCATGTGGCTGCATTCCAAACACTGCTAAGTCACCGTTCATCTTGAGTGCAGGGCCATAGGGGGGGGGGGGGGGGAATGGCAAGGTTAGAGCTTTGGGACTCTATGGTTCGGTGCCAGTGTTCTGGGCTCTCTACTTCGGTTAGGAGTAGCTACCACCACAACCAAACACTTAGGGCAAATGCGCGCGATTGAAACCTACCGATCAATTGGAATCGATTTTTCGATATCGATTTCGATTTTTCGATTCGGCAGTCGATATCAGTTTCTCACATTCGTGTGCTGAAGAACGGTCTAAACTGCAGTAGTATGCTAAGGTGCTCACGAGCTGGAATGGCGTCAGCCTTGTTTTGGCCGCGCCCATCCGGATTGTCTGGCACTCTCTAAGACGGAGTCGCGAGGGATCACGGTCTTGGTGGGAGGGTGTAGACGAGCAGGATTAGTCGTGACGACACATGCCCCACCCCGGGCCACCGTGGTCATGGGTATAAACCCAACGGCTTCTCAGTAACCTTCCCCTCCAGAGTGGAAAGTTTTTGAGGCATAACTATCACCTTTGTCAGTCGTGCCTTGTTGCAAGTCTGCCTCTCAAGGGGGAGGGGGGGAGGTTGGTTTGACGCCGTTCCGCCGCACTGCGACCACCGCGCGCGGCATATCAGCCGAGTACGCGGCGAAAGTCGTCGCCGCACATCCGCTCGCAAGATGGCTTTGCCGCGTCGGTGGGCGGAGCGGGCGACGCCGCGCTCGACGGGCGAGTTGCCCTATCTGGCCTTTTCAATTTGGGTGATATGGAAAGGGAAAGTCCGAGGTTCTGTGTGCACCAAGTCCTGTCTCCGCTCGAATCCATATAAATAGCGGTCTCCGCTCGAATCCATATAAATAGCGCCGCTCCAATCGACAAGGAGATACAAATCGAAAAGTTGTCGCTCGCACCGTCGTACGATAGCCGCGCGCGACTATGCGGCAAACTACGATTGTCATGTCCGTCTCCCTCGCGTCAGTCTAGGCTGACCCGCGCCCATCCTGGTTGTCTGGCACTTTCTAAGGCTGGGTCCGGGGAGGAATGGATCAATGTTCTGGTGAGAAGGCGCAGACGAGCAGGATTACTCGCGCCGACGCGTGACTTGAACTCAACCCTGGCTACCTTGACCCCTAGGTTGTTGGGTACGCCTCAGCTCCTCCTCCATCCCGAGGCATTACTGTTACCTTATCACTACTGCGCTGTTTTCCTAATGAGTGTGTCACAAGGGTAGCCTGACGTCGTTCCGCCGCATCGCGACCACCGCGCGCGGCGTATAGAGCGGGGACGCGACGCAAAGGAGTCACCGCACACAGCCGCTCGCGGAGTGTTTCTGGCCTAACCTAGTGAGGCTGCGTTTATACCATGCAGCATTGGAGAACCGATAATGCGTGGTCAAGATTAGATTCACATCGATTGGTTTCTTTTGCCCCAATTCGCCGATTCTCCAGTTGGCTGTAGTCAGATAAGTATCTAACCGTTTTCGCGCGTTCTTCAACTTGCCGGTTCTCCTGTACTCAGGATCGATACGCATGCTTTCCTT
>MU932278.1:0-17082 GCA_036418165.1 Cooperia oncophora | reverse complement strand
CCCCCCCCTTATGTGTTTCCACACAACGATGCTGTACCCTGGGTGAGGGCATTCGGTAGTGCCTCTGGGTCACTTCCCAAACGAAGTTGATGTAGGTAAGATTCAAAGCTTAGACTTTGTGGAGACCATGTCTTTCTGTGGTGCAGTCTTTCAGTGACCACGGTGGGCTGTCCGAGCCTAAGTCTTGGTCAGAGGAAGGGACACAGATAAGCTGCTGAGGACCTTAACTATGTTAGCGCTCAAAATCGTGATTAACAATGAACTCCGAGAACCAGTTATCTTGCAGGAGCTCTGAACAAACAAGAATGACGACAAGCGAGCTTCACGACCACAGCTGTTCCGCATTACAAGAACGACACGTATCGTATTCTAGTGGCTTATAAGAATTGCAAGGAAATCGCAAACTATGAGCGCTAATTCATTCAGGACAGAACGAACATATCGTCAGTAATAGAAACTCAATACCCACCAATTTACGCTTTCGAGCTTCTTCCTGTCGGAGTAAATCCTCCTTCAGCATTTTCAAAGTGTACTCCACTTTGCTACGATCAGCGGCCGCATAGCGTAGGCTTGTGTGCAGTAAACGTTTTTGAAAAAGAATGCGATTCACTTGAGAACTGCAAAGTAAATGATTAGCGACTCTTGGGCTGTGATCATGCTTTGCGTCAGCGTTTTGAACGTGCGATGGCGTTTTGAGCGTTTTCGCGGGCACTCTCGAGCTTTCGGCGGCAGTCGCAGAAGATGCTGGCGTGCGCTCGAAACGCTGACGCAAAGTACGAACGAAGCCTTAGAATAGATGAAACGGAATCACATACCATGATGGAGCATTGATCCCCTTGTAGGCCAGCGAACTGAGATAGTACACACGACGGCATTGCCGGAAGACCATTTTCGTCAGATAATGACGAAAAAGTTACGTCAACGAATATGAAACTTTGAAATCACTAGCGCTTCTTACTCTTAGCAAATCCTGAAAGTACACACTTCACTTTTTTCCCGTTAGTTTCTAGTTTGGCACGTATTCTGCCAGTGCACGTTTAGAGACCAGCAGTGAAGAAAAACGTCGGCAAATCGATTACGAAACGGAAACAAAGACCGTATCGAGGCGGAGGGGTGCAGAAGTCATAAGAACTGCAATCTACGGGGCTGTATAAGGGAAGTTTGCGCATCTAACTGGTACCGTGATAACGGGAGGCCTTATTTTATGGCGGAGAAATCACTTTTCAAGCCATTTACGTGGTACTTTTTTGGTCTCAGTATCTCTCAAAGCGAAACCTTCCTTCTTTCCTTTCTCGTTCCTTTCTGCTTCCATCCCACTTCCCTTCCGCCCTCCAAATGATCGACCACAATGTGTGATGCGAAAATACCTTTGGACCCTCGCAAAGAGAGAGAACATCCGATCGACACGGGCCCTGTAACCCTTTTTGTCCCTCAAAGTAAATAAGGTTCTCATGATCAGAGTGGTTGAGCCTTTTATCTTAATTTCACAGATGCAAAGTCCCAAGAAAATCGGCAAAAGATTACGTAATCGGTAATAATAACGTATGTCAGAGAAGAGGGGAAGAAAGAGCAGCCGCATCAAACATAGGTGCAATACTTTCAATAGCAAACTCCTCCAAAAGAATGTCAGAAAAGACTGAAGGTTATGGGTGCAAAATTGACTTCTTCCGATAAACAAAAATAAAAAAGAAAGCAAATAAAATTGCCTCAGAAACAATTAGCCCGCAATTACGTCCTACACAATGGAAAAGACGTGGAATTGTGAACCCTCCGAAGGCGCAGCGCTTTGACCATCGATCGGTTGGATGGCGTGATAAACGATCACGAGCTACGCGCTTGTTATGAAACGCGATTTAGGTTTTTGGTGCGTAAGTCGGGCCATGAGACTGTACGGATGACTGGAATTACGGTACGTCCCCTTCCAATTTTCCAGTACGAGTTACTCTCACAAGTTATCTGCCAACCTTTCCAAACCCCTACCCATTTTTAGATTCCATCTGTTTTCCAAAAAAAAACTGGCGTTAAACGGGGAGGGGAGGGGTGGGCGTTCCCTCTAATTCACTACAGTGGATGTCATAAATACAGTCACACCCCGAGAGATGTCTAAAAACGTTTTAAACTGATTTCCATGGCAACAATTGATATTGGTATTCGAAGAGGTTGGGTGGACCACCATTCACAGTACTATCTGTTGATACTAAAAAAGTGGGGATATCCGGAATCTCCATCAGCTCACAGACGCTGTCAGAAGTGTAGACACGCTTGAAGAGCCCAGAACCTTTCTTATTAAACAAACTAATGTCAACTCTTAACACATTCCGGACCGCGTGACACACATGGTGTGTCACGATCTTCAGAAGCTATCGCGCTTGAAGATGGAGCCATTTGGAGCCCGTTGGCGCCAAACGGCGCCGGCGTCAAGAATGAATGTCGTATTCGTGATCGCAATCCTTAAATATCCCCAAATGCAAAGTTGCATGAATTTCCTGAAAAAGAATAAGCCGCCAAATTGGCGCCAGCGTCAAAAATGAATGTCATATCAGTGACTGTGGTGTGAAATAAGCCCCATACAAGTTTTCAGAGTGAAGTAATCAGTAAGAAAAAAACGCGACTGAAACCTGCCCCGTGTGGCCGCGTGACACACCATGTGTGTCACGCCAGCCTCGCATCGAAAAAGGCCGCGGTCACACGTGAACGCCACGCGAAATAGGCGTCGGTCCGGAACATGTTCAAAAACTAATTGGTCTCCAATGATTAGAAATGATCCAAAAATGCGATATGGCATCTATTCTACCAGTTTAAGCAACTATAGATCCGATTAGTTTCGTGCTTGGCTCAAGGTTCGGGGTATGCAAGTCCGTTCCTAGGTTTATAAATATCACTGACCAGGATCCCCAAGATATTTTCCATGGGGTTTTCATTTGGAGAACAAGCAGGCCACTCCATGATGACCGTTTTCGCTTCTCAAACCGCGCCGTGGTAGACCAGCTCACAAGGATAGCCGCGTCGTCTTGCTGGACAACGCTCTTCTTCACCGTGATTTGCAAGAAATGGCAACAAGAAGAACAAGAAGTGGCACGCGAGCTCGTCCTGGAATCCGATGAGTTCATGTGTGAGACTTTATCTCACTTGTCACCAGTGTGAAATAGGTTTTTTGGAATATTTTGTTCGTCACAGTTCCTTTTTTAGTTGGTCCTAAAACAGCAGCATCTTATAAAGGGCTCAACGTCGGAATTTCCTTGGGTGGTGGTCTCCCGGATTTCGTTAGGCCGCGTTCAGACTTCGCGACGGCAGCGCTTCGGTCGCGCGTTCGACGCGATCGATGCAGTCGAAAGCATGCGCATCGATCGCGTCAACCCGTCGCGAAGTCTGAACGCTGCCTTAGGTGGTATTCTCTTCGGTGGAAGCCTCTCCAAACCATGACACTGCCTCAGCCGAAGCTACGTTTGTTGAAGCATCTATGCTCTTTGGGAGGAACAAGCGTACTCGTTTGGGTAGTAAATTTTCGACTCCTTATCATAAGAGAATACTACCTGAATATTTTCGAAGGTTGAACTTCTCATAAAAGCTGGTGGCCCTGCTATAGGATCGAAACAAAGAAAGCAAGTGTACTGAACAAAATATTCCAAAAAACCGACTTCACCCATCTCTACGCCGATTTCTCAAGGTGTTCCACTGATTGCCGTCTTGTTCGATGTCTGTCAAAAAAAGCACGACATGTTGGCTCACCTGACATTCGATTCCTTGGCCCGCGGCACAACCCTGATCATCGATCACTGATGAGTTTCGGAATGTCGATGTCGCGCATCGGTCAGTCGGCATCTTCAGCCGCCCGTTTCAAGAGATAGAATTTGGCATAGTATGTTCACCTCAACCTCAGACTTGCGCTCACAAGGGAACCCCAACAGGTCGATCCGGCCATTTGCAGTGAGATGTATAAATATGGACGTGTCTTGAGCCGCCGAATCCAAATCTGCCCTCCGATTTTGCGGAACGATTCTCCAAAGGGAGTTACGGACCATTTAATCTTAGCTCCGTTTGCTCAAGTTGAGAAGGATAACTGCATGCGCAAGCCGCCGATGGCCTAGTGGATAAGTGCATTGCTTCAGAGACACGAGGTCGAATGTTGGAATCCTTGGCTATCGAAATCTTTTGCTTTTCATTCAAAACACTTGGTATGAGCCCTCCGAAATTTCTATTTGGCCATTTCGCCTAATTTCTTGATTAGTTGCCAACGAAAGGCGGGCGATTCCCCATGTAGGGTTCCTCTTGAAAACTTTTTTATTATGAGGATAACCACATGTCACAAGGGTTTTTGCAATGAAATACCATCATATTCATGTTCAGCGGGTCAAACTACCCCTGGGGACAAATTTCTAGCCGAATCTGATATTTCCACCTAACTTGGAAAATGTGTGCTGTTTCATGGGTAATCGAAAGCATAGGGGAGCTCACCTACCGTTGGTGAATGGTCTCGAGATGGAACTACCTCGTGGTAAAGAGGACGATGATGCAAACGGCAAGAATAAGTAAGCCGGGTAATGTCTTTGCGAAAAGGCACATGAAGAGGTATTTCAGTTGGAAAACCAGTCATCAGTATGGTAGTCGTAGTATCGCTTTGGCTATCAGTCAGCCACAGCTATTCATAACCCATTTTCTCGAAAATGAGTTAGAACCTCGGATTCCGCTGGGGTGACGTCTCTAGGGTTATTTGACCCTGAACAGGAATATGATACCTGTTTTGCGCGAAGAGCGCTGTGAGTTGCGCTACAGGTGCTAACGCTTTGGCGCTGGCGCGCCCGGAAGAAGAAAAGCAATAAAGAAAAAAACCTCACAACTCCGCTCAGAGAATCGTTCCGCAACCTTTTTGACAATTATGTCTTGTGTTCATCGTGGCAAGGTGAGTACAATGATGTACATTTCGTTGCAAATGGCCGGGCTGACGTGTTGGCCTTTCCTGGTCAGCTTGTGCAAACACAGCAAAGATTAAATGGTCCGTAACTCCCTTCAGAGAATCGTCCGCCCCACAAATCGGAGGGCAGATTTGATCTCCTAGGGCTCAATGCAGTCCATACTAATACATCTCATGGTAAATGGCCGGATCGACTATTGGGTTCCCTTTGAGGTTATTGAATTTGCTTAGCTTCCGCCTGCATATCACCATCCACCACACCCCTTATAAAGCTGTTTATTTGCATTCGTCTTGTTTGTTCTGTTTGTTTATTTGTTTGTTTGTTTGTTTGTTTGTCCGGAAATTCGGTTCGACCTGAAGAACAACTTGGAGAGGTCGGGTCAAAGTGGGTGTGGGTAGGGCATGGGACAAGTTGTAAAGAGCGCACATGGCCTATGCGAAGCTCCGCTCACAGTGGGTGTGGCATGCGCCGAAAATTGGCGGTGCGGCAGACAAAAACCCATAACTTGCTTCCAGAGCAGCCCAGACATGGGGAAAAAGTGGGATAAGGTTAGCAAGGGGTTGTCACACTACTCGGGGAGACATACTCGAAATGGGAGGAGCGTATTTGAGGTAGGCGGCGAAAATTCATTAACTCGGTTCCCGAGAGAGTTTAGAAATCGCAAAAAAAGTCGGTGTAGGAGGGCAACATCTGGGTAGGGTTTGGCATGCCTGAGGTGTGTTGAGACCTGCCCATAGTGGGCGGAGTTGCCCCATCATAGGATGGCCATTTCAATGTAGCCTGGTTCCAGAGCGCTTCGGAGACCGGGGAAAAAAGTGGATTAAGGTCAGCAAAGGGTCGCCGGTTAAGAAATATGGGCACACATGTTGTGGGCGGAGCCTGCCCCGAGGTGGGCGGAGCCCGACAAAAAACTCTGCAAGACTGTTCCAGAGCACTTCAAAGACTGAGAAAATGAATTAGGGTCAGCAAAGGGTCGCCGGTTACGAATGCGGAATTTTGCAAGGGCTCTGAACCCCGCAGAAATCCATCTCGAGCAGGTTCCGAGGCGTAGTGGAATCCCGTTTGCAAGGGCTCCGACATGAGGGGATAACACGGATGGAAACGACGCTGGAGGAGGGAGAGGGGGAGTCTAAGAAGGCCGCTGAGATGCTCCTTAGTGTGCTTTCCGACCTTCAATAAGACCTCATTTCTCTCGGTCTTCGATGAGAATGGAATAAAATTCTGCATGGTCTCTGAACACCGCTGGGATCCCTTCGCCCTTGCTCCCGCAGTTGAGGAGATCGCCTATCGCAATGACTCTGAAATCCATCTCGAGCGGGCTCCGAGGGAGAATGGAATTCCTTTTGCAAGGGCTCCTACGTGAGGGACCACGGATGGAAACAATGCCCCGGGGAACGGTCTCCAAGGTCGCTGAGATGCTCCTTAAGGTGCTTCCCGTCCCTCCCTAACACCTCTTTTCATGCGGTCTTCGATGAGGATCCCCCTATATCCGCCCGGCAAAGCCGCGCCCCCGTCTAGGCCAGGCCGTATCACGGAAGGAGGCGCGCCGGCGATAGCCGCGCCATGACTGATTTTTACAAAGGCACTTTGCGCGAAAGTAGCATGTTGTTAGTGGGTTAAAGTGATAGTTTGTAGGGGCTAGTTGGCTCGATAGTGAAGAAAAAGAGGGAAGGAAGTTGGATACTCTATGAGACTCCGTTTTCAGCGAGATTCCGGGTCGCGCGTACGGTGAAAATTCTAAGAGGGCGCAAGGGACCAGAGAGAACCTCTCTGACTAAGGTCCACAAGCGAGGGATGACACTCTCTCCGAAGGGCTTTTCCCATGGGCGCCCACCTCATAAAGTGGGCAGCACTGAACTACAAAAATGGGCTAGGGAGCCTTGTTATCTACTAGCTGACTTCAAGCGCACGCTCCGAGCATCCAATCCAGGTCGATTCCCATTCAGAACGCTACGCATTCCATCTTGGAAAAGTATTTGTGCCAGATTGTGGGAAGAAATTGCTTCCAAATCGGCTTCAGTAGTGATTGGCACAAACTAGATCGCATTTAAAAGCTACAGTGATTCTGCAAATGGGAGTGGAAGGCACGGGCTCCAGAAAAGGGCTGATCAGAGCACTTACCAGTTGTTGGACCTTCGAATACGATAATTCATGCATGGATCTCAAATGCTTCGCTGTTCGAATTTCGTGAATCACTTGTGAACACCGACAGTGGCCCTCGTCCTAGGCTCGTCATAACCATGTAGCGCGCGCCATAAAAGGGGTTGTAAGATCGGGCAGTTATGGTAATAGAATGTCCGGTTTCCAGACAGTCTCTCTCGATCGGGTACCCTGTGTAGTTTGCCAAATACCGTAAATAGATTACTTTTTACGAAGAATTCCATTCCTCTTGAGAACCCTAGACCAGCTTCAAAAACCTTTTAGCCTCCATGGAGGACCACCAGCTGATTAGCCGCTCAAATTGTGAAGACTGCTTATTCACGTGTTTGTAGTAGATATTGAGAAAACTGGAAAAGGTGATCCGTGAAGAGATCCAGAAAGATACATGCTCCTATCGCTCTGCTATTGGCGATTCTGGTGAACATTCCCTAATTCGGGACCACGACGAAATCTGAGCGAGCAACACTGATACCTCGGCATTTAAATGGTCCTGGAGGGCCGTATTTTAGTCGCAAGGGAGGAGAGGGTTGCATTTTCTCTGGAAAGACTCGCTGTGCAGCACTGGAACTACTGAATAAAGTAGCCGCACGTGAAATCGGTCCACCCGCCCCGGAGCTCTTTCCTCTTCGGATTTGGACAACAGTCATCTTCTCCAATGCGGGAGTTCTAGTTCTGCCCAAGGAGTCCATCGAATTCCCCTCGAAGGTTAGGCTCCAGAATACAATTCTAGCGAATACGTTCACTGGCCCCCGGAGTTCCCGGATCCATATCCCGATCGGTGAAATTGGTCTCCCAGTGCCGTTGATTTTAGCGTCGTAAATGTCCCTCCCACTGTGTCGGACACTCCCCTGGCCTCAACAGATATCATTTCATCCAAATACACTGTCATCCCCTGTACTCCGAACTGTCGTTGGCCTCTCCAGCAGACAATGAAGTACTGTACGCTTTTCAAGGAGTATTTTGCGGTTTTCCTCGTATGTACTGGCAGTTTGTGTACATTACTCAGTTGGCTACTCCTGACGAGGTTTATTCGTCAAGAACTGATATCGATAGAGGCTGCTGTGACGGAAGCGAACGCTGAGTTCGACGTAAGTTGATTTCCTCTGATTTTAATTGTCATTCGTACCTTGTTCCATCAAATGTTAAGGAACAAACATCGGAATCGTGGAAAATTCTCCGCAGCTTCAATCTGAACAATGAAGTGCTCCGAAAGCGAAGAGCGGTATGTTCTTTTCTCTTGACTGCTTTGAAGAGTAAGGTGGTCTGGGCTCTCGGAGAGGTTAAGTCGCCACTTGCGCGCGGCCTTTGTCAACTACTTGGCTAAGGTCAGATTCTCATTCCTAATGAAGGAGTGACCCAGCAGTTCAGCAATTCTGTTAAGCACAGGGGAATAAGTTGGTATTCGACCCTGCGAATAACTTTTCTGATCTTTGATACACATCCTATTTCAAGCGTACTATATGTGCATCCCTTCATTCAAATGTAGCAAGACTACAATATCTGATTAATTAGAAAATGGTGAAAAGGCGGGGCGCTGCTCGTCTTACCACTAGGGGACTTTGTCATTTTACACAGCTGCTCTTGCTGGTTTGTGTTAATTAGCGGGTTTCAGTTTAAGACCTGCGATTTGTGAAGCTCAAAGTGGTACAGATCAGCCACATATGATGGCTTGTGAAGCTTGGCTAAGTTCCATTTGGTGCGCCAACCAAGCCAAAGTTTTTTTTCCGAAGCCATTTAGTTTTTCCACAACGTTATGCTGTGCCTCATCTTCAATAATCACTGGGTCAAGGCACATCAGTGTTGGGGATTTCCCAACAGGGGTTCGTATTTGGTCGCTCGGGGAGGGGGGTCGTATTTGCCATTTGCCGTCCGGCCCACTGAGAGAGGTCGTTGACTTCTCGTGGTTTTCCCTTTCACCGTTCACATGTGTTATATACCCACCACCCCCCACTCGACAGCTCGATGAGGAGGGAACTAATGAAATGGTATCAAGCTTCCTACTAGGATGGGGGGGGGGGTCGTACGGAGTTGACCCCAGCTAATGATGTGCCCTGCACTGGGGAGAACCCATGAAGCCTAAATGGCCGGTTCGAGAAACTTGACCCTCATCCTCTTTGTCCCTGTTCGGGATGAGAAGTGCCCTCAGCTTTCATTCTGCCGCTGTTTGGAAGCGCGTTTTTCCTATAGAACGAAGCACTGACAAGGGAACCCCAACAGGTCGATCCGGCCATTTGCAAGAGGATATACAGGGTGACCAAAAAGTTCTGGCAATTTCGTGTTTGTGCGTTTTTGAATGGCCATTATGGTCTGTTTTCTCTCCGATGGGTTATTTGTATTCCGCAAGCCATTTTCGAACTACCCTCGTCATCCGGGCAGTTGATTAGGGCGGTCGTCAACGGGCCGCAGCGCGTGCCAGGAACTATTTGCTTTTTCCAGGCTAATTTAGTCATTTTTTCCAACTTTTCACTGTTTTGGCTACTTTTTCCCAGATTAGCAGCTCCTTATCTTCACAAGGTGGAAAAAATGACTAAATTAGCCTGGAAAAAGCAAATAGTTCCTGGCACGCGCTGCGGCCCGTTGACGACCGCCCTAATCAACTGCCCGGATGACGAGGTTACCATACGAGTCATCTATCCAATCACTTTCGATTTCTCCTCGCACTGTCTCGAAAAAATCAAAAAGTTGCAGTTGTTGAAACCCATCTTCTGGTCGGTGCTTGTTGCTTGAAGAATGTGCTCGCCACCGACGAGAAAAATTTTCGATCACAACTACCGGAATTGTTGTCTGCTCCTCAGAAAAGGTCAACAGAAGGCAACGGCTGTGAAATCCGTCGGACGCAGACTCTTTCCAGCCTCAGTCACGGTCTGAGGCGGGATCTGTGCCACCGGAAAGACCTCTCATTTCTTCATCGAGCGCATCGTAAAGATTAATGCTGTCTACTCCCAACAACGCGTTCTCCGCGATGTACTGAAGCCATGGGTGTCGTAGCACTTCGGCCCGGATGGACATGTGCTTCAGCAAGACTGGGAGCCAGCACATCCTGCCAAACCCACGAACTGCCGCTTGTGAAGAGCTGCTTCCCGATTTTGGGGCAAGGACGTTTGGCCTCCCAACTAGCATGGTCCGAACCCCATGGATTATTTCCATCTGGGTCGAAAAATCTCAGGAATTCGATGCGCAACGGTTTACCACCTGAAAGTGGCGTTGCTGCGTGTTTAGGACCAAACTACAGCAGAAGAATGCGCGACCATTGTCGGACACTTTGGAAAACGACTACGTAAATGTGTTGAGGCTGAAGGAGGCATTTTTGAACACTTGTTGGAACTTTGTTGTATACGGTCATTGGTACTGATTAGATGAAGACTCCCAGACGTTTAGTTGGCTGATTTCCTTTTTCGAACGGTATTTTTTATGCTACCGAAGTATTCCGAAAAATTGCCAGAACTTTTTGGTCACCCTGTATATGGACGTGTCTTGAGCCGCTGAATCCAAATCTGCCCTCGGAATTTGCGGAACGATTCTCTGAAGGGAGTTACGGACCATTTAATCTTTGCTCGCTCAAGTTGAGAACGATAACTGCCGACGTCGAGCGGCAGATGGCGTAGTGGATAGGCCCACTGCTTCGCATGTTGGAATCCTTGACTCTCGAAAATTTTTGCTTTTATTCAAAACACTTCATATGAGTCCCTAAAACGCTTCTGTTTGGCCAATTTACCTAGTTCTCTGATTTCCCTCAACGGATACGCCAGCTTCGGGCACAACATTACGTCAGAACAAGGAAGCGACAACTGGCTGTTTTTCGTGCGGAATGCCACGAAATGCCACTTCATATGAGTCCCTAAAACAGTTCTGTTTGGCCAATTTACCTCCCTTCAGAGAATCGTTCCGCAAATTCCGAGGGCAGATTTGGATTCAGCGGAATGGCCGGATCGACCTGTTGGGGTTCCCTTGTGAGACAGGCCAATGTGGAAGCAGGGTACAGCACTGGAATGAGCGAAATGGCAGTTTCAGTGACGTTCTTCTCTGTTACGACCCCTACCACTTCCTCAGCCTACCTATCCTAGCTGTTGTATTCATTAGTTTCCCCTACGCTACCAATTTCGCCCAATTTTCAAAAATCTTCGAAAAATTCTCAGAAAACTGGCGTCGAGAGGGGATAGGTCCCCTCGATGGGATTATCTCAAGGATGATATACCCTCTGTCAAACCAATTAACCAGCTACATCAACTCATAGGGTTCACGCCCTGTCCATCTCGGGTCTAAGCCGACCTCTCCGAGTTGCTCTTTTCTTCTTGATACGAACCAGCAAGGACGGATACGTCTTTTACGAGAACTGCCGCCTCGCGGAACATCGTGAATGTATCGGATCCGATCGAAGGGTCATGTAGTTTATAGTAGCTCCGGTGTTGTGATTGTTTACGCATTACCTTTCCCTAACCCGATGCATTATCGTAGTTTACAACGAGGTGAGGTCCTGCCAAAACCCACAATCAAAAACAGTCTTCACTCCCCTTTGGAACTCAAAAATTCCGACGAGAGAATCAGGGTCCGTTAAGAGCGCCAGAAGAGTTGTACGCATCTCAAATGATGGTCCAGAAATAGGCCCTCCTTTTTTCAAAGCCGACGAAGACCTCGACGGAGTGGTTAAAAAACAAAACAAATGGTCAATTAAAGGCTCTTCAGGGACGACTCACGGGAAGCGAATTAACTGAATTCCGAGAACTTGTGAGTAATCAGCCTCGAACATGCAAAAAAGGTTTTTGTCAATACTGGTAGATGTCACTGGATTTCCCTATTGAAGTCAAGTTGTGCGCTTACCGGCGAAGTGGTTGCATGCCATGGGGGAGGTGAGCTGTCCGCAGATGTAGCGTATGCGGCTTTCGTCATTCACAACGGTACGGAAATGAGGCTGGAGCGTAGTGAAAAGTGGATGTCTATTGAGTCTCTTCTCTAAAAACGTCTATCGAGTCTTCACTCTGAGATCTCTATTGAGTCTCTACTCTATGCCCACAACGTGCGGCATGCCAAGGTCCCGCAGCGAACAACTTGAATGGCAAGCTCGCGGCCAAGTGTAAAACAACGGCCCCTTAACCAAGCTTTGAGAGGCATAGATCAGAGGAGAGATTTGCTCGGAAAGGAATAAAGATGGTAGTACAGAGGGTCACGTGCTACTGCTATGCCTGCTGGTGGAGTCTGAAATGGCATTCAGCTACCACTGCCCTTCACCCTCATTTCAACGCATTTTCGAGTGACCGAGCGAGACACTCTTCTACAGCTGCGAACCCGTGCTCCTTGCCTTTGGCAAGGAACAGGATCCTCGGAGGCTCTTTAAATTACGACTTTTTTCCAACAAGCTGAGTATGATCCGCGTTAAGACTCTTCTGCCGATGCTTGACCCTCCCTCAGATACCTCCCTCGGTGTATCCAGGGTATCTCGAAGTTCATTGCAGTGGCAAGACGGCTGGGGGCGGGCGTTCGGCCACAACTCACTCCGTCCTTCCACCAATGATGTTGGCAGCAAATCCCGCCCCCAACATCCGTGCCCACTGCGACGTAATTCGCTGATACAGGTCGTGAAATACTGAATTATGATGATGACTAAGACCAGTTAATTGAGGCACAGTCCAACAATGTAAGATGAGAGTACTCCAAAGCCCTACCCGATCGTACAAGACAGTCATACTCCTTGGAAGCGAGGGAGAATGTGAAGGCGCGTGGATTGGGACGTAGCCAAAGCAAGCCTTTCCACCAGTTGTTATGGGCTCACTATGACATCATGGTGTAAAAGACCGCTCTGGCTGCGCTCCAATTCACGCCCCTTCACACGCCCTGTCATTTGCGGAGATAACGGCTACACCTTACTGTAAATGGTTGCTTCATTAATTTGAAGTACATTGCAGCAGCTATCCAGAGCGACAACTGTTGGGATTTTCAATCGGAGATTTAGCCCAGTGCCGGGAGACAACTGGGCCACAATCGACGTTCGAGAGCACACGGTATGAAAAGAAGTTTGACAAAACATTTCTGGTTTTCTTTTTCTGAAGAAAGTATACGTTTTCAGACCGCAGATCGCTCTGCTGCCACGGGAGAAGATGGATACGGCCAGGGGGTGAAAGGATTTTCATCTTCGCAATTATTTTTTATTTCTAGTCTTTTATTTTCAAAATAATCTCCTTCTACTTCTACTCCATTTTTTATTCCAGGAGGCCATCTCTGATTATCAACCGACTTACCAGTATAGTTCTAGCAGTTCAAGGTAATTCGAAGACACCCTGACTTCTTCTCTCCAGGGCGCCCCAAACAGGGCAGTCGCACGCTGGGGAAAGTCAGCGGGGACGCCGTGTTTGGTCGCTGGATGGAGGTGGTCGTTTTGTCCTAACATAAGAGATTTTTTGATGCTTGATTTTCGCTGTTCCACGCTGACTCTCCACACGTTGGGAGACTGTTATTGAGTGCAACTCTCGTATTTTGCAAAAAAAGTTCCAAACAGGACACATTCTGGCCCCAGATATCCCAACATTCAAATGAATTTTTTTCAGCTGCTGAAGGCACCGTTCATGTCGATCCTACAAGCAGCGTTATCAATGTTCATTCCCCATTAATGTCTTACTCCTACGTAACACAGTCAAGATTATGGGGGCATCAGTGAAGGAAGTACAATGCTACGCCTGACCCCGCCCAGACAACCAACGTGAACTGTACCTTTAGTTAATCCTTGGTTGACGGGTTTGGAACACACAAGCACTTCTTGCAACGACTCTCGCAAGGATAGACGCCTACTAATTGTGGTTGCGCTTGCACATTGAAAACTCAAGTAAGCTGTTTAAAGGCAGAAAACGCTCCATAGAGGGAGTGCTCAGGGTGTAGGCTCCTCTTTGCTTTTTCTCGCATTTTCACCAATGCTTCAATATGCCTAAGAATGTCTTTGAGGGACAGCTCCAGTCCGTCTTTCGAACCAGTGAAGAGCAGGAGGAGGATCAACTTTATGTCTGCTAAGCAGGTTAAGGCTTGCCCTACGTCAGATACCCTTATGCGCGGTGGCCGAAAACCTAATACCCACCAGCTTCCACTCTGCGCCGAAACGTATATGTGCGCAAGAAACGCTTCCCACAAACGCGGCCGATAACGACTGCGAGTATTCCTTTCAAAGAAATAACTAGGCACGGTCGCTTGGGCAGATGCCGGGCTTAAGGATTGTGACTTCTCCAGTGGTGGCCCTTGCTTTCTGCCGGTATAGTAAAGAAGACTCGCTAATGCGAGGAAGCTACAACGATGGCCCGGTTTGGCCATATGCTGAAGCGTAGAGACGTGGATTTTTCAACCTGAACATTGTGAGTGCAGTGAGGGAGTGGCTGTGTCAGAAATTTGGATGGCTAATTTTCTTCGAATATGAAGATGCATGAAGATAGTCCCAAGTAATGCAGGACGAATTCCTCTTTTACTCGATCCGTAGCGAATTTCGAATATCTTCAGCGATGCGAAGCCATACTCCTCCTTCTTTCGAAACTGAGGCCCGGCCCACCGTCAATAACACCCTATGGAGAAGCTTCAGCATATGCGACGGAAACTGCAGACGTCGAGCTCGAATGTAGTGGGTTTGCCTAATCGCTCTACGAGATCTTTATGAGAACAGTACTTTTCGATTAATAATCAAAATTATTTCGCAGTCGTTATCCCAGCAACCGAGATGGCGTATGAAGGGCGTGTATTGGAACTCAGCAAGAGCAGCCTTTTTCCACGAACTCTCTATGAAATCATTGGTGGATAAGGCCCCTTGGCTGCTCTCCAACCCACCCACGTTCTCCCCCTCATATGCTCTCTCGTCTGGTAATGACTGTTGCTAAAGATGTGTTCAGACAGCACCTTATTTCAGAATGTTCGCTGGCGACAGACTGTCCTGCAGGTCCACCTGGTCCGAAGGGTTTGGCAGGAATTGATGGTAGCGACGGCGAGCCAGGTGCATCCGGTTTGGATGGAACGGTAGAGTGAAAAGCACAATTATGCTGATCGTGTGAGAGCAGACGGTTAACCGTTGTGTGGCGCCTCTCTCCTTTACCATCCTGTGTAGAAGGACGCAGCAATGAGCGAGGCGCTATGGTTCTCTGCCTCCGCCCCCACGATCAGCGTGGAACGCATCTTCACCGATGAAAATGCAGATCGCCGCGATTCAGAAGTGTTCAGGTGAACACATGCTCATGGTCATAGATCGCAGTTTAGATCGCAGTTGAGAGGTCTAGCCCTGTAGTTTCGTTGGAATCGCCCAAGCTAGTAAAGTGTTTCGCAGCTAGCTAATATCATTTGCAGCCTAGTTCTCTGCAGAAGCTGGGGCGTGTCAGGGGAAATATTTGGCGCTTGGCCAGCTCGTTCTCTGCCACATGTTGAAGCGAACAAGCGCCAGCAGTCAGCGGAAAACGTGCTGGCGAGACGTCAAACCAACTGCCCTGACCAGTCCCTGTATCCGCAGCTCCGCAGCGAATAAGACTGTAAGTAGCCTACGAGGCTGAATCGACCTCCAGTTTCGTGCGCGAAATGTGCCAGGATTCATTCTAAAGCGTATACGTGAGAGTTGAGGCTAATTCAGGCTTAGAACAAGCGTCACGTAAACTATGCCATCTTGCATATCACATTTAAAGGAACGGTCCGTGATCACCTATGAAAATGCAAGAGGTTATGTGGGAAGGTAGTGCGGTCCGGAGTGGACAACCCTGTGCCAGTTTCGCGGCGGAAAGTTGTACGGTAAAGGAATTAAGGCGCAAAGTTGCTTCAGTGGTACATCCCTTTTTCCAGTGACTCCGCCCAGACTCCGCCTCCAAAGTCGGCCTTCCAGCCAAAAGTAATGCTCCCGGGCAAGTATCATGGAGTGGATGCATTCAATGTCTCTTGTAGAGTCATAGGGTTCATTACTGGGAATCAGCCGACGGGAATCGTCCCAGCGCGCGGTCTTTTACCTCTACAGTTGTTTGAGGCTAGAGGAGGCCTGACGAATGCGTTTCCAACGTTCCCTTTGGCATTTTCTCTTCATAGACGGTTCACTTGGCGAATTTTCTTCCACATTTCTGCAACATCACCTGGGCTTTTTATCGCGGATCGTGTCTTTAACGCGCACTAGATCGCCTTCCCTGTTAACCCTTTTTCTCCCTTATTCATTTCATTTGCCATTTTGAGAGAATCGGCATTTTCCCTCTCAAGCGAGGCAAGCTTCAAAGACATGGCTCAAGTAATGTATCACTCTTGTTTGTTTTCAAGCTGTTTCGTTGTTTTGAACATCACGAAGCATTTCCTGCAATGATCGCTGACAAGAGAACTGGGCTCGTCCCGTGGGTTGACGATGAAGGCAGCCGACTGGGCTAGCCTCTCCGAGATCGAGAGGTTGCTGCTGTACTGCTCAAGTGTTTTTGAGATGTTGTTTGAAAGGTAGCATTACCAACGATTACAACCATTGGTTGCAGAGAAATTTCATGTTCAGTATTAATTCTAAGTACCCCGGGAGCACTAACCATAAGCAGGCTCGTCAGCGTTATGATAGCAAGGGTTACGTCCGACCAATAGGAGATACAGTCGCTTAGTTGTTCGCTGTGCATTTTGGGGCATGTCAGTGTGGTTGGGTTTGGCGCGCCGTCAGCCCGTTCTCCACCACTTGTTGAAGCGGTTGAGCGACAACTGGTGGAAACGATTGATACGAAGATAATGCTGTCTTGAAATTTGCCGAAAGAAATAGCAAAATGAAACCAGGCTACCGATCCCCCATACCCTCGACATGCTCCATCATCCGCAGCGAACAAGTCAGTAACTAGCTTACCCGTCTGTAACAGGCCACAAGCAATCACTTTGTACGAGCGACCGATCACAGAGGAGCGGGGGGGGGGAGGGGGTTAGCGGCACAGCTGTCGTGGAGGTTCATGAAGGAGTGTGTCCCTTATTGATAAATTTGCCGAGTTTTTGGCCTAGCGAGCTCTCGATACCTTGTGGGAGTTTCTGGGCCTGCCAAGTTCCAATTCTGGTTACCGGA
>MU932277.1:0-13087 GCA_036418165.1 Cooperia oncophora | reverse complement strand
CCACAAGAATTAAGACAGACTTGAATACTACGCATTCCGCCTGGAGGCATGCCACGCTGTTTAAATATGAATTTTGTAGCTGGTTGGTGACTTGCCAGTAAATAAATAAGCAGAAGAGACCAGCAGAAAAGTGCTTAAGAAAATTCTCCTTTTGCAGCTGATTTTGAGCATTTAACGAGCATGCGAGGAGGCCAGAGAAGAAGAGACATTGTTAGCGCGGGCGAGAGATTGCGGTGAAGAATTAGACAGTACACAGACGGAGGGACAACACACAGCAAGGTATCTGTCATTGGCGTTCACCTGTGAAGCAGAGGGGGGGGGGTGTTAGGCGAATGACGATCTCAGCGCTTTCTTCACTTTGGAGCCATGGAAGTTGTGCAATCTTCGCGACTGCAAACCAGGCCACCTTGTACGACACCGGTATTTTATTTAACCGACTATCCTAAACCATCTCCTGCAAAATTTTAGCGTTCCTCCCAATAATAGCCCCAGGGTCCAATCCATTTTAGCATAAGAAATCCTTGAAAACCCCCAGGTAAGTATTATTTACATTTACATTATTTACATTACATCATTATACTACTTACTATAAACGTTAAGAGCTTTCGAAGGTATGGACGCTGCATAACAAAAAAGGGCAAAAACCCTCGCTCACCTGACGGAATGGATACCGTATTCTCCACGACTACCGTATTTCCCTCTACTGAGCATGTCTACAGCTTCCCGTTGCGTTATGTAAGCACTTCCTCGAACATCCCGACCAACAAGTGCTGTCAATCTAAACATGGGGTTCTTATTATGGCGATCTCCACGAACAGTCCACGCTGATCGTGTGGGCGCGGATAGAAATCATCGAGCTTTCCTCATTGGTGCGCTCCTCAAGGTCTTGGGAGCCGCACACTTCTGAGGAGATCACAATGGGAGGCTCCACATTGCCCGTTTTTCTATCCAGTGAGTGTTCTAACCTACCTCTGCATAGCCTCCTGATTAGGTAATGCTGGTATGACATCCGTCTCCAGTCCGTACATATTCACTACACTTCCACCACCGTCAATGCTCTCAGCGCCGCGCAAACGGCTTTGATCGCCGAGAACACTCCCGTATGCCGGCGGATCCCGATCGGACAGCCATGATTGCTTCGTGCCAGGACGTGTGGGCAAATCGTTCCTGGAAAGGAAATATGTTGTTGGGAATGAACTCAGCTGACGGCTGGTAAACTTACCTGCTCCGACCGAGATCGCGATGACTGGCCTCCATCTGGAATGCCACGAAGTTCCCATTGGCCAAATGGATACTGTCAACTGATTCACGCTTTTCGCGTTTATACTTCGCGACAGAACCTAAAATAGGTTTTTTAAGGGGAATATTCTCCATTGAATATTTATAAGTTTCACACAATCGAAAAGAAAAGTTTTCCACGTGCAGAAACAACATAATGAGTCGAAAGAGAGAAGTTTTCCACGGGCGGAAACAACATGACCCAGGCAAAAAGCGCTAAGTTGGGCTATAGAAAGCGGGACTGCCGAAACGAGGCTCCATAAGAGACATGCTCTCACAGAAGCAGGGCCGTTTGACAGACTCAGGAGCAGGTCACCTACTGTCATGAGGGAGAACCCTGCAAGATTACGTACCCCCCTCCACTTCAAAAATCCTGCCTGCGGTAAAAGAGCCTCACTTCCCATCCCCTTCCTAACCTTTCATGTTCATAGATTCTCAGATCTTCCCAACCTTACACCTTTTTCCGGGGAAACTCTCAGTTGCTCTCTGAAAAGCTGTCCTTGGGCGGGGACTCAATATCTGGGATAGACCAGGAAATGTTAGCCGCCTAAAGCACATTTCCTAGGAGAAGTACGATTCCCCCCTCCCACGACTTGGGACGACCCCCATCGCTACCTCTAGGCCTCCACTTGTGAGGTGCCCTCTCAAAAATCACCACGTATAAATTAGCTCACCACTGCCTTCACTTACCAGTAATGCACAAGAAGGCCACAACGAGTACTACGACCACAAATGTCGACATTGCAACCATTGCAATGAACCACCATGTTGTGTAGAACGGATCTTCAGGTATGAAAGCTGAAAAAGACGTGTCTAAATTAGTGCTTCCACTAAAAAGACTAGCACATACTAAACAACAACAACTTTTACAACTGTATGAAGGCATCTTTTTATAGGAAGTGGAGATGTACTAGCAAGTTTCGCGATTGAAGCCCGTTCATAGTGAGCGACTCGAGCGATTCCCAAGTCGCGCAACGGCGGCCGTGTGCAGTCGTCGTTTGAATGGTGTGGCCGCTGATTTTCCAGTTGCTTACCAAACAGCGTGAAGTGAGATCGGTCAATGGGCCGCATGTTCGGGATCTGCGCGAAAGTATGAACGCGATCTAGTCAGGCGAACACTGAGGAGACCATATCTTGTATTAGCCCCCATACGGGTCTTTCAGATGCATGACGCATCTCAAAAAGGAATTCATCACCGAGAAACGTAGTGAGCTTTGGTTCTCCCTTGCAAATATGCTGTTTGAAAAGGGTTAAGCATGGGCTCAAAGAAACTGTAGGAGGAATGAAAATGAATTGGTTACAGCCCTTATACTCCCCCACCCCACCCTCATCTTGCATCCACGCCGGCACTGTTCCTGTCGATTCAAACTCTTACCTAATTCAGCGAAATTGTCGCATTCGTTGTGGAAACCGTTTACTCTACAACATGTTCCTCACCGGGGTACGTCCTGACGTTGAGGGGGGGGGGAACTTTGGCAGGATACGACCCTCCACCTGAAAATCCCTCATATGGAACGACCCTCTTTCCCTTTCCTGCCTACGATTTCTCTTTACTTATCACCACTTCGTCGAAGTGTTCTCTCGTTATTCCCTCGTTTTCTCCAGAAAAGCGTCGAGGAGGAAAAAAGCAAAGAGACACAACTGCTGCTTTGTTGCGGGAGGAGATATCCGAAATATCGAATGAAGTTGCAGGCGAAAATAAGATGTTCGGTAGAATAGGAGGCGGTGGGCGGCGACGAACGACCGCAGGAACTTTGGGAATGGGGGGCGGGGTCGTGTCACGCCAGTCATTTCCCACTTTCTCTAATTCTGTACCTATAGCAACACGCTCATTTGGTTTACTTCATCATATAATTTTTGAAAAAAAGCAAAAAAAAAATCAATTACCTGGCACAAACAGCTGTTCAGTTTCGGCGCTTGCCTTTCCGATTCCAATTTCATTACGGGCAAACACGCGGAACACATAAAAACTTGATGGTTCCAGTTCACGATAGCTGACCTACAAAAAAAAATCGTATGGACACCATTGGGGATCATAACAAACGGGTTTTTCAAGCCGGGGAAACAGGCTGACAAAAGGGACTGCCTGTGATCGATTATTCCTTCTGGAAGGATACAAATGGAAACCGGAAAGGGAATCGAATCTCCGTTTCAAATTGGAGGTCATCGTCAGTTGTCTAGCCGTGTGGGAATGGCAGGGGGGAGGGCGAGAACACCTTGGTCGTTTAAACGGAATTTTACTGCCCGGAAAGTCATCCTCTTCGCACCTCACTTCCATCCTGGCCCCCTTCCCCACATTTCCTCACTTCAGGAAAAAAACGGAATTTCCGTTTCTGTAAAAAAAAAAACGGTTTCGTGATATGGAAGAGGATAGAAGAACTAGGATCGATTCGCGCATATTCTCAGAAGCAATCTGTCCTGCGTCCCCCTCCCCTTCTCCTTCTCAAATTCTTCCCCACGCTTTACAACCGCTCTGATCTGTTTTGGGCGGCATATTCCGCGATAAACTAGGGGGGGGGGAGAATGATAACAATTGAGCCTTCTTCATTAGCGGGATCCTCTTGACAGCACTGGCAGTAAGGTAAGCCTGAATTTTGTTCCGGGCAAGAAGGGGCGTGGCTGTCTGGGGCGGGGCTTCCGATGAGGTCCTACTGTGTGCAGAGGGAGTGCACTGCGCGCTTCGCGCAAGCATGCAAAGAAATTGCTATGCAAAACAATCACATGCCCACCAATGGAAAACCAAAAAAGGTTACGAGTCCCCGCCCACCCACCTATCGCGGAATACGCCTTTGAGATGAAAAGGAGACAACGGCACGCTACTTTCGGACATGGTGCTACACAACCAAAAAAGTATAATAACCGAAAAAGGTGCAAACCTCGTGCTGTTGGCCCGCACCTTCGACCACCCTAAGCGTTACCCAGACGCCGTGAATATGCGTTGGACGGCCAAATGATCGCTTGTTCCTTTTCTTCAACTGAACAGCGCCAACATCCTAAGCATATTTCTTTGAGGGCAATACTATGAGAAAATACAGCTTAAATAACTCAAAAGTAAAGGACCTTCGACACAAGCTTGGCTTGGATCAAATGACCAATGATGCCGTTTCTTTGTTCATCTCTCCACTCGAGTGTTACTGATGATGGTCCCGGAGTCAGCGTTGGTCTCTTTGGAGCAGGTGGCCCATCTGAAACATGCAACCCCCCGTAACAGAGATAAGGCAATACGAAATCCACACAATGGGTCAGAACTCACTCGGATTTGGCCCCAGAGTTACGTTGGCTGTGACTTCTGTTCCCCTTCCAGCTGATGTCTCTGCCCAGACAGCGAAAAAGTACGTGACACCTTCTTCGAGATTCGTCGCCGGGTAGAACGTCTGCTGAGTCCGGGATTGAACCTCCTTCTTGAACTCCTCCTGGAACGATTTCAAAGCATTCAGGGAAGGTCGAGCTTCGGGCAGAAAACCTTGCACACTATTGATACCTTCATTTTGAATGTTCTGTAGTTCACAATGTAACCAGTGATCTGGCCATTCGGTTCACTTGGCGGTTTCCATGAGACGCGTACCTGGAAAAGGGTTAAATTCGTGCTCCGCAGGGAGTATGCACCAACTTTACCCCTCCCAATCGTTGTTTAGCTGGGACCAGATTATCCCCAAACTCTGTCAGGGTTTAGTCTGTCCTCACCAGCAATGAACTTACCAAAAAGACCCAAGAGGGGGACCCTGGGCCAAGTATGACCCAGAGAACAGTTTGTTTCCTCGAATACGAGTATCACATCCGTTCGGCGTGAATGCCTCTCGCTTAGTAAAAACGGAAGTGATACTCGTATTCAGGAGGTTTAGCTAGCGCTGGAGGTGGCGACTAGACTGAGAGAGCCGGAAAAGAGGTCAGCGCGGTCATACAGACGGTTTCTATCCAACTGAAGGTAGGGGAGAAACGACGGCAATGTCATGGGTGCACTAAGGCCTGAAAACCACCTGACATGGAGAGCACTGGACTTTGAAGAACAGGGCAAGCCACGACTGAGCAGGTCCCTTGAGGTAGGATCTCCAAAATACACTCCCCTCAACATGACCTCTCCAGCATATTCCCCCTTTCTGATCCCCCAATGCAAGGACGTCATCAGAAAGAACAACACTGAAATCGATTTGGCAGAAGACGCCTTGAACAGCACATCCTCTTCCGGTAACTCGGATTTCAGTGAGGTTCTTCTTGATGGAGGCAGCGTCGACGAGAAAATGGTGACGTCAAAAAAGAACAGCCGACCTAGCGGCGGCGCCAGACTGATGCTAGGGAGAAGCAGAATCCCCTCAGAGGACCCAGTTCTAGCCAAATCTATACCCAAGAGCAAGTATCTATGCAAATTAAGCCTCCCAAAAAATAGGTTTGCAGAGTGTGAATAGCTCGAAATAGCGACCAAGAAACTCAACACCTAGTTTACAAGAAGAGAAAAGGTAAATGTGGGGGTAGGCCAGGTAATGGTAGTCCGAACTGATATGCACCCATTCACCAAGTGTACCAATGAGGAGCGATTTTTGAGGACCCCGCCATGAAATGTACAGTCACACTCCGGCGGGACTATGGTGCGGCGTTTCCTACCACTGGCTGTTTCCACCTCGAAACTGGCACCACTGGAAGAAGTCAGCCAGCGAGGGTGTAGGCTGTCTACCTCGCTTACGGATAAACAACTATCCCCTTGATAGCGAAGATATCAACCTTATACTTTACCTAGATCCACACAAGACATCCGTGAAATGTTCAGCGCTCCAACCATTCCAGGCACGTCTTCTAATGTCCGTACCCTAATCTGGGCCACGGCGCCTTCTCCTGCTCGATTATAGGGAGTAATAGAGACCTGAAAATCGAATCGCTAAAAATACCCTCCATGAGGAAATCTAGAAGAAACTAGGCACAAAGGAAGAGAAAACGTCAAAATTGCGACTCAAACAGCTTAAGCGAACCTGATATTCAGTATACTTTCGCAGATCTGTAATTATACAGCTATTGTTCTCAACAACCATCAACTCTTCTTCGTGACTGGATGGAGACAGAACTGATGTCACCGGCACGAACCGAACCTAAACAACACTTAACATTTGGTATTTTACTTCTATCCAGGAGTCGATTATCGATTGTTTGGTCTCTAGAAGAACACAAACACAACTGCTGCGAGTCTCCGCCCACCCAAATACGGTGAAATGTATCTTTAAGTGCAACTACGAAAATGTCCAATAAAGAAGATAATTATCGAAAGGTGAGAACTGCTTCCGAAAAAAGGAGGGATTTAATTGATCCCAGTTTTTTTTTCGGGAGGGCTAACTCATATTAATCCGGTCAACCAGCCGCAACCCGAGCGCAGAAAACAAATAAAAATAGACTTTTAAATAGCTACCTTGAATCCACTTATTGCCGCGTCTTCATTCTCAGACCATGGGTCCCATCTTACTGACAACGAGGTGGAAGATAAAGGTTCTGCCATCAGATTGGTCACATTCCTGAACAGATACGCATGATGGGACTAACATATTTTAGCGCGGCACTTCAAAATCCTTTGAAGGCCCTCCGCTTTTCTGAAACATAAATAATGCCTACCGAAGGGTAGTCAAGGCACTCACTTTTTCGGGATTGAATAGCCCACATAGACAAAGACCGGTGCAGAAAATGGGCCACTTCCCTTCAGAGTTGAATGCACGCATTCGCAAAATGTAATGACGGAAACTGAAATAGGTCATGGAAATTAACTCTCAGGATCACATTCGCAAAATGCAGGAAGGAGGGGCAAAACGAAACGCATGGACAAAAATCCACAACATGGAAACCACAAAGAAACTGTGAAGGATAATGGGATAAAATGTATGCTGACGCAGTTCGGATCGAGGGGTTCCCGGCAGTGCGCCTACGCCAGACCTACTGTGGTTGCCTACGCTCTGCTACTCACTGAGCCTTGGAGAAGATGAGGCAAAGACGCGAAGCTGCGTGCCCTCACCCCCCCCCCCCACATGTGATACGCGAGCGTTAGAAATCTCAGAAAGCGATCAATGATCGTTTAACGGCAATTTGTTGCAAGTTGAAGAAAGGAAGAGTGTCCAGCACTCTTCTAAGGACAAGTTTCGCGTGGTGCGATCCGTAAGCGCAGAGGATGTACCTCTTTAGCAACTCAAAAGTACTTGATAAGGGCGCCACTCGGCCGCGATCAAGGCAATGCCCGCCCACTGCCCCATGCCTCCACCCAACGCTCATTTCTAATGGTAGTACCACCCTGGTGGTGCGACTGTACCGCTACTAGCTATTTCCATTTCGAATTGTGAGAGTGAGGTACTAACAAAGAGTTGATGTCGTGTCATATTCAAAAGGGGGAACTCGCCCGAGCACGCACTCCCTTCGGCCCTTTGGTCGTACCAGCTCTGATCGGTAAAGGGTCCTGTCTGGACAGTTCGGAGGTTTTTTCTATTCTATAACTTCTCTATTCGATGTAAATACATATGCTTCGTTTTAGCCCTATTTTGAAGTGGTCAACACGTTTATTTTTTTTTTTTTTTTTTTTTTTTTTTTTTTTTTTTTTTTTTTTTTTTTTTTTTTTTTTTTTTTTTTTTTTTTTTTTTTTTTTTTTTTTTTTAGCGTTACGGGTGGAACGACGCCGCGCCATGTGGAACGAGCTGATTGGCTTTAGCGGGCGTGGGCCGAGAGGGTTTGTTGTTGTGTGAACGGGAAAACTCGTTCGGAATTGTAGCGCGCTTCCTGGAATATGTCTATGGCTGGCGACGGGCACTTTATCAATATTTTTACAATTGTTTTGTCCTTGTTCTGGCCGGATTTGTTTATCGTGAACCTTGTGCTCAAACGACCCTTTAAAATGAAAACGCCCAGAATCATGATAAAATAAACAACAGCTACCCAGAAGTCTAAAGATCGGAGAAATGAAAATAAAAGAGGAAAGAAAAGAAGGACGACAACAAAAACCAAAACAAACCCCAGGGGTGAAAAAAAAAATGATCAAAGAGAAAAACCTGTACTCTACCTATGGCAGTCTGTCTGCAGTCATTAAAACTGTGGCCGTTGACTATGAGCTATTCGGCAGAGATTTCCACCTAGCAACATGTATCATGTCGGTTGACATTGGATATCACAAAAAGCGCGATACGGGTTAGTCGATTGCTGTCTTCATTCCATTTTTCCCTGTATATGTCTGCGGCTTTCAATCCATAAATTAGTGTAGTAACCGCGCCAGCTAACTGGGGATGCTGTTCTCGTCCCGCGGTCATACTTGAGACGAGCGCAGCGCCTACGCGCCACCTTTTTTGCTCTCAATGCAAGGATATCTTTGCAAAATAAGACGTTATCGTACCTTAGAGAGAGTCACCCATTGAAAAGCAACGTTGACGCAGTCGTACTGGGAGATGCTGCCACGAGTGCTGACTTCTCATCACCATGCGTGCCCCTTGCTTAGACGTGGATGCAGATCGTACGCATCCTTCTGACTCCGCTGACCCACACCGATGCGACGTTATCCCAAGATATCGAATACGAAGCCTAGTATTTTATTTTCGAGTTGCGTAGTAGACTTAAAGGACGCATCCAGTTGTATCACTGAAGCTTAATCTCTTTCAGGAAGCTATGTCTCGCTTATAATTTTGATAAATCGGCGGGATAGGCCTTTTGCAATAGCGTGGTACCAGTAGCAGCCTTTCTGACTCAAGTGCGACAGGTTTACGCGCTCTTTAGGGGCGGACAGTCCCAATGACTGTGGAGTCACTTAATGGATCTCGCTTCGTCGACAGAATTTCCTCCCTCAAAAAAGAGGGCGCATTCGGCTAGGTGAGGGCACTTTGATGGCTCCTGCGACAAAAAAAAAACTGGCGAAAGTGCAAATTTTCTCCCCTCCCCACTCATTCGAACAGCGCCAAAACGCTAATAAAAGGAGAGCACCAATGAGGGAAGCGCAGTCCGATTCCAATCATACGATGAGTATTCAATATAACGAAAACCTGAGCTATAGGCTTTCAGAACCGGGCGTACCTCCGCCTTTTTTAAAGAATTTATTGCCTCACCTTGGCACCACGACACCGCTTTCCTGTCCTGATATTACTTTATCCAATGCAATCCATTCATCATTATTTGATTTTTGATATTCCACCTGCAATTGTATGCGTCACTAGTAGGTCAGCGTTCAGACTCCACGATGTCGCGCAACAACGCGCGACGTCGCAAAGTCTAAACGCTTCCTAACCCGCATAATGCTATAGAAGCTGAAAAAGCAGCTAGATCCAAGAAGAACAATGACAGTACCTGAACAAATCGCACCGGTGCTTCGTCTTCATCAATGCCACTGTCGTCCCATCGGATAGCAATGCTTTCCGATCCGTATCTAGTGTCGTTACGGACTGGTACCGGAGGGGTACGAACAGGTACTAAATTTCCAAATTTGCAGACCAAATATTTTGAATTCAGTGCAAATTTAAATTTCTTCAAGAAAATGACTTGGTAAAGGTATTCAAGCCTTTGTGCCGAAACACACGCCCACAGCAAGACGAACGCTCGTTCACGGCACCTAGCAAGGCAACTAAAGGCCGCGCCGCGACCGCGCGCGTCTTGGACCGGTTTTCTCAGAATTCTTCAAACGCTTGCTAAGGCGTGAGCAACAAGTCACCTCGAATTGACGTTGTCACCACTTGCACCACTGCTTCTGGTCCAACTGAGACAGTGTTCTCAGCTTGAACAGCAAACGTATACTGCTTGTTTGGCTCCAACCCTAGAAACTCAAGGGAAATAACAACAACAACACAACTAACAATAAGAACTGTAAAATACCTCCGAGACTACCGAAACTCAAAATCGCTGAAAGTACCCCTTCCCAAATCGCCGCAAGTTAAAATACCCCAAAAATCTCCCCTTGTTTCACCGAAATCCTTCCTTACCGTTGGCGGTGAAGAACAGAAGAGTAGATGATAACGGAGCTCTGATTGCAGTAGTGCGATCTTCGTCAGACTTCCAGTAAGACACGAAGTAAGCCTGAAAATAGGCGCTAATTTTGAAGGCAAGCCAGGTTGTGCTCGAATCGTTTTTCTCCCATTGCCGGACCAAATTCAATTCCATTCTTCAACCCAATGAAGATAATAAGTTCGATCAAAGACACTTTTCGTGCTAGGCGGACGGGCGGAGGCTCGCCAAGATTTCATCCTCTCTTTGGCACCCCTCCTCTTTGTCGTATTGGAAGAGGGCGTACCAGTCAGGAGAGTACAACAGTTGTACTCTCCGCCCATCCGGACAGCGCGGAACATGTCTCAAATACGACTAGGTTTTTGGGGTTACGAGCACGACTAAGAGAAAAGCCTCTAATCTCTTCGAAAAAAACTCCGGTACTGGAACTTCTCAGTTACCAGTTACCTTCCAGTATCAGTACCTTGCAGTACCTTCCTAATATGGACTGAAACGATTCTCACCTTGATCTTTCCATTCGGGTTTTCTGGCGGTGTCCATTTCAGGCGCACTTCGTTCTCGCTGATCAGAGAAAATGCGACACCAGTTGGTTTTTCCGGTACTAAATTCAAAGTCATAAGGCTGCGTTCATATTTTGCGACGGGGAAATAGGAAAGTAAGAGAACAGAAGTTTTGGGAGAATCCGCTCCTAAGGAACGGATGGCCAAATGTCGATTTTCTTATTATTTTGTCCTAATGTATAAACGCAGCTTAGCTGGAAAGCTGGTAATAATAAGAGGGAGTTCGGCGACGGGGGGGGGGGGCATCGCACTTTTGGTAATTCCCACTGACGTGTCGAGCGGTCTACCGAACTGCTTAAGGAGCTTACAATAGTTGACAGGTGTTACCATGTCTCACAGAAATTCACAGGTCTCACCAGAGTGGGACTTGTAAGAAGGAACCAGTACAACAGCGAAAGTTCAAAATGCCCTCGTCACCAAACTGCGCCCAGTAAGAAGACATCCCAGCATTTTCGATCACATAATAAAGAAATGGAAATTTTGGCGCCAACAGCCTGAGGCGGAGGGGGGCATTTCCAAAGGCCCTAGGGCAAGCAAGCTTTGTTACGTGTTAACTGACTGCAATGTGAATAGTGAACGTGCTGTGCCCGTGACCCCTGCTTACATTCACTGATATATATCACATTGTTCACAAGGTATCACGTGACTAAAACTCTACACTCGAAATAAGACCTGAATTTGGTGCCCAAATGGGCACGGTGACGCGGATAAATGCTCGACATGCCCGTTCTCTCTTTTTTTGCCAGAATCGTTGACCCAGTCATTTGACAAGTTTGATAGCAGGAGCTTACAGGTTGACACAAGTGATAACAAAATTTACAGGGGTTTACAAGGTCTTGACAAGGTTGTCCGGTATGCACATGTACATGTACAGTTCACAGGACTTGGTAGCGCTAACAAGCGCTTAAAGGTGTGCCCTCCGAGGTTATTAGCGCCGAAAATTCTGCCCAAAAGAAGAAGGTGTCAAAGAATACGACGCACCATCTTCAGGGGTCAACACTATTGTTGGGACCCTATTTTCTGGACCACATCCGACTATAGTACATGCCGAGACGAAAACGAAATAACTGGAGAACGAGCGCAATCCTGTTACCTGAAAAAGATCTTTTAGGTAAACTCATGACTGACAAGCAAAGAGACCACTTAGTAAATATGAACACAAAACTCTTCTTGCGAGAAAAAGTTCATTACTTTACCCACCGTCTGCGAAAGTACTGCATCCCCTGAAACACTGAACTTTCGCGTCCCGTCGGCTCGTAGCCACTCTTGTTCGGGCTCTAGACGGATCTAAACAAATAAACATTGCGGAATCAAACACAAAGCCGCCAAACATGTGTGCACACACTTCAAACGATTTGCTTGAGGAGGATTTGCCCTGTAATTATGCAGTCCAAGTGCCAAGACCGAATGCATCATGATGGAAGAAACAGCGATGCGAGAGACCCCCCCCTCAATTCGTTTCTTCCAATACGACCCCATTAACTTCTTCTACCTGTGATCTTCCCAAATCTTCCTTGAATCCATAAATTCCAGATATAGCCCGAAATTCCCACCTTTCTCAGTTTATTTCCGAGAGACTACCATCAGAGAGGGGAACTGGGGTACATACACCCTCAACACAGCACACATTAAACGGGAAAAACCGCAAAAAGTCAACGACCAAAAAATTTTTCTGAAAGCTTCCGGGAGGAATCGGTTCCTCGGCTTTCGGTATCCTCGGAAGACTTTCAAATGCGACCCTTCCTGGTCCTCTCACACAACTACCAGGGACGACCCTCCTACCCCCCCCCACTGGGATTCTGCCAACGACGTTGTACTCTGGATCAAATGAGCGGATAATGATTGAACAAATCGATGACTACTTTTGGAAACAAGGACTGGCATTAATAATTTTGGAGGGGGGGGGGGGGCGCACCTGCGAGCATCCTCAGCATACCAAATCCTGTACTGTATACATGTACTCTATACATGTAAATACTGGGACAACATTGTCAATATCCCGTGGGCCTTGTTATCCCCTGCCAAGCATTACGCGAACTCCTGCAAACTTGTCGAAACGACTTGCCAAGATTTGTAAAAAAAAGGAAAATGGCGTTCCAATGACGCTAGTACCTTTTCGCCGAGGTTGACAAGGGTTTTGGGTACTTGACAGGGATTCCAGGGCACAGCATCGTGATGTATGAGATGTTGGTGCCAGCGACCCCCCCCCCTGAAGGGTCTTGGTACAACCCTCCCCCGCCTCGCCCACCATCTACCCACATTTTCCAGTCTTTCATTCGAAGATTTTTCGTCGAGCGGGCCGAGGGGGGGGG
>MU932275.1:0-11111 GCA_036418165.1 Cooperia oncophora | reverse complement strand
TGTTTGAAGAAAGGAGTGCTTTGGCAGTTTCCCTGCCTGCAAGATTTCGCAAGATAGTGCGCTCCACAGCAGTGGCAGATTGAGCACGAACTGAGCGCGAGCGAATTTCTCAGATTCTTCTCCGTTGCTCGGTTGCGCGATAACAGCTACAGTACTCGGTGCGTTAAACACTTCAAAACTGTTCGTAATTTTTGATATGGACAGCTTGACTAGCTCGCCAACTCGTCTTGAGTCGCCACCGCCGTCGAAAAGCTCGTCCGAATGCCGTTGGACTCGCACTGTGCTCAAAAGGAGGGTTCTTATGGGGGGGTGCTTTTGGTAATTTTTTTCTGCTGTTTTCTTCACGGGCACGCCATCTAACCCTCGTCTGAAGGCTACTACCCTCATTTTGCCATGATACCCTAGGCGGCGCAGTTTGGCGAGAGGGAGTGGGGGCGGGGGGACACGAACACACTGCTTTCTTCGGTGCTTCCCATTGTCCTGTCCTGCCTGATTTAGGTAGTCTGGTGAAACCGTGAGGTGACACCAATCGAGGTTTGTAGAAACTACTCGTCAACCCCGTGAAGAATTCTTGTAAAGCAATGAACACAGCAATGCCCCTGCCCCTCCCCTCCCAGGTCACCGAACGCCTACTAGGACTCTTATCAAATAACTACCAGTTTGGTAACAAAATCTAGTTATCTTTCGCAAGCTCCACATCAAATTATTGCAGAAGTACCTGCGATACGAAACGACTTCATGGAACACAAGCATGTTTATAACTGACGACCAGAAATAACAACTTCAAAATTTCATTGAGATGGCTGCCCATACAACAGTTCGCCTGGCTAGCACAAATGGTTCGAACATTATCTGTCAGAGTTGGGTTTCAGTAACTTCAGAACATCTTCAGAATGACGTCATGTGGGGATACAATCTTTTTTCACACAAACAAGCTGTCAAGTTAAAAAAAGTGAGTATTCTAGGCTAGAATGCACTGACTAGATATTACAATGTCATGGAATGTGTGGTAGAGTTTACAGTAACGAGAAATGAGATCGGATAGCAGGATTACGATTCGAGGAATTCCCAAAGGCTTGACGATCTCTTGTCGTAGGGACTGTCGTAGAACCTGAAGTGGCAAAACATTAGTAATGGCATTGTCCTGTCGCTAAGGATCTTTGATTAGACTACTACATACTATGTCGTCGGCAATGAAGGGTAAAGAACATAGGATCAAGCTGGGACTCAAAAAAGCCTTTCATCAGCCTCTCGTTTCAACTCTGTGCGTTTCTTCGAACTGCAAGTTCGCGGGGGCGGGAGAAGGGGAGGCTTCCGGGTTATGAGGTGTCTTCTTAAATTTGTTTCTTTGCATGATGAATGGGCTCTTGCATGGAACAAAACGTAAGGTTCCTTTTTTCGCCGAGAGTTCGCTGCAATGTCAAAGCGAGTAAACAAATGATCATTGGTTCGACTTCTTCATGGTGATAAACTTTTCATTACTATAATTTCCATCTTCTTGTGTTCAAATAAAAATGAATCTTCTGATTCCCAAGCAGGAACGTGCCCAAAAAAAGACCATCCGACATCTAGCCACTGCGAATCAGCTTATGGTCATTGGGTCAAAAATTAGCTCCTCTTCTTGAATAGAACCTTTCTGTGTTTAGTTATAACTAGCTTCATGTGGCAGGTAGTAGTTCGGGCACAGACAGACTTGATCTCCAAGCGCATTGCCCCCATATGTGGCCGCGGCTCTGTCTTGGAAGGCATAATCGCGACAGGCCGGCTGGGCGGATACTTGTGTCGGGTGCCTCCCCCCACTCATCGACGAACCCGTCCTCTTTACCTATAAGAAGAAGGGGCGCGTTGAAGAGGAATGCAAAAGGGTATGAGAGATTTCTATGCTCATCCATTATGGCGGAACGTCTACTTGATGAGCGTGAGGTTAGATCGTCAGCTAAAAGTTATACCTAGTGAGATTTAGGGCCCAAAAAGGAGCTTGTGCACGTCAAAAAGTGAGGACAACACTGTCAGAGAAGCCCTAGGGAATGGGGTCACTGAGCCGGATAAGTGTGGGATGGAGCACTGCACTGCTGCGCTGAGGAGCGACCCAAGATAGAGACCGTGTCTGCCTTCAATCTTCCACGGGAACTTACACTCCTTATCCCTGGGACGGGGTAGGCGTGGCATTCGAACATGGCACAGAACTGGTTACTCGGGGATTTCAATTTGAGACAACCGCCATCTTGTTCTTTGTTGGACAGAGACGTGACCACATTTGGGTCAAAATGAAAATATCTCTCCAAAGCATAGCCACCACGACGTTTAGTTGAAGTACGCAGCCACGCCTACCTCATCTCAGGAATTTCGAGAGTATATGGCGAGGACACATATCCAGAGATACTAAATTCATCTACAACGTTCTCTCTACGAGACCAGTTCTGTACACCAGTCTACACTAAAGCGAACTCAAATGGCATGGGAGGCAAACAACTAAAAAGCAATGGAATGCATACTAACTAAACCTAGATCGCGAACGGATTGGCAAAGAAGCAACCAAGCTAAAGCATAATTATTGGCTGTATGGTTTCTACTGACCTGTATAGGTAATCGCTGGGTCCCCAAAACCCATTAAACGCCCTCCCACCTCCTCGTCGTTCCATCCTAGAACGTTTTTTCATGAACATGTAGTTCAGAAAAAGCATAAAAAATATGTCAACAACATGCCCCAGAAAACGAATATGGCTGTTAAGGACGTGTGATGTTGAACCAGCAGCCAAAAGCCTCTCCCGCGCTGATTGCTGCGGGCTCATCGTGGCATCAATTAGCCGAAAAGGCCTTTTGCAGCAGCGCCGTCGCCAAAACCGCCCTTCATGCACATGCCTCGTTGCAGAGATCAGAGACAGAGGGTACACGCATCGTGATGTGATGAAAAGGGGAATGTAGAGTACGACCTCTCCTCCCCCCGCCCTCCCTTCCCCAAAAGGATTCTCCGTCGAGCGGGGGGGGGTAGGAATGGGGCATAAGCATATATGGAACAGGAAAAATCACGAAAAGTCAACAACTAGGGAAAATTTTTTCGCAATGCAAGTTTCTCTTCAAGCCACATACTATTCCCCCACCCCTTCCCAACGACCAAATACGAGCCCCCTTATGTGTCTTGAACACGATGCTGTACTCTGTCAGGAGATCCTTTGATCTTTACAGGAAGGCATAACAAAAAGAAAGAATGAAGCTTTCGAATGGGAACCTAACTTCAGCCGCGTCCTTCTTAACTTCTTGAACTACTTCTTCAAGGACCCATTCCATGATGATAGGATCGGCGGCGATGTGGAGCGGAGGTCCACAGCAATTGTGGACTGCTCATTAGCGCTCTACTCTTTTTAGTGCCTTGATAAGGATGTACTAATAGGGAAATCATGATAGTTGTGAACCTCCACCCATTTCTTTGCCCATCTTCTCATCGCAAAGGAAACTCAATTAGTGGGAGTACCCGGCAGAACAGAATGGCGTTATGCTACGGAGCCAGTGTGTAAGAAGAAAGCGTCAACGTTCCGGCGTTGACACGCGTTTGAATGTTCAAACACGTTCTCGCACGGGCGGTTTTAAAATACTCCCCTTTCTGTCAATACCTGGGAAGGTTCAGAAGACGGTTTTGAGCCCGCTCTGTACCTCATGCATCACAGCGTCATAATGGCCTGTTTGTTAGGTGTACAATTTCGAACGCCATCACCCCACTCTCTACAACCCCACCCTTAAAAATCTGGGCTAGGCTTTTTTCGAGATTTACCAAGAACATTTGGCGCCTGGCACAAGTGCGAGTAGTTTGTTTGCCAGACTTGCTGAAAATTTCATGTAGAGAAGATACGACCTCTTCGCCAGGACTGCACTACGGGCTAGTGTAATTGCAGCGTCTGAAATGCCGGCGCTGGCGATTCGCATACGGACGCTAGGCGTTTTTCTGGCAGACGGATGCTATCGTTCGAGTTGACGAGTAAAAGTACCCCCAGATAGGGTACAGCATCGTTGTGTGAAATACATAGGAGGGTCCTACGTTTCCGCTTGGAAGGGGGTCGTATTTGGTCGTTGGGAAAGAGGGTCCACGTGTGGCTTCGAGAGAAAGTTGCCGTGTTTTAAGAAAAATTTTTCCCGGTTGTTGACATTTCGCTTTGTGTTTAATGTGAATATACCCCCCCCACCCCCGCTCGACGTGTGGGGAAATCGGTAGGTAGGTGTTGGAAAGGATGAGGGGGGGGGGTTCGTACCGAGACCCTCCCTCGAGGGGGGGTCGTACTGGCACTACCATTCCACACATCACGATTTTGTACCCTGCTCCCAGGCCGACTTGTCCTGGAGGCCAAATCGGACACACTTCCTCTGTCAAAACGAGATTTTCACCGAAACGTCGAAAAGTGGGCCGCAGCTTGAGTACCCTGCAGTGAACATTTGTGGAGGGCTACAGCGAAATAATTGCCGGGCCTAATATTGCAGAATGCACTAACTTACATTTTACGAATTAATCTTTTTGGTCTACAGTTGCATTCTGTCTAACCACAAATGCTGCTCCCAAGATACTAAGCAGCCTCCTACAGCAGAAGCCAAAATAATAATTTGAAGGGTTTGAAAGGCTAGCTCTCACCTGTTGCCGAAGTATTCATATGGCTGCCATCCTCCAACGAATGCTCGTCCTCCTCCACGTTTCTCATAAAAGTAGTATGGATGCTCCTGAAACACATAGTGCAACTAGAAATCATCCTCTATCCCAGTCTTAAGAAATACCAAATGATGAGCATTTCCTTCTTTCATGGCCGCCATGCCTTCTATTCTGTATCGTAAATTAGTTGTGGCTTTCTGATGAGCCAGTTGCTGCTGAGCGTGCGACAGCATGGCGCAAGCCACAACTTAGGCAGATCATTTTTCCCCGATAGGATCCTCACAAGAACAGCATGCTAATTTCCATATCGGCGCAATCCCTCGGCGGCGTGGCAAGACGGACGGAATGAACTCACCCCGGCGTTATCGCCCAGTTGGTTTTATCTCTGATCGATTCAGCATTACCGTCGCTAGGTGGCAAGCCGCGATGCCAGACTCATTACACTCTCTTCCTGACACCGCCCGCCTGGTTGCGGACGATATCGACTTGCAAATACAGTCAACCACTGAGGGAATAAATGATTAAGTGCCAGCGGATAAAAGCTGATCTGCAAGAGCTGATTCCCTGGACGCGCGTGTGATATGCAACGCCTATCTGCCAACAACTATCTCATACCATGGGGCCCGTCGACGCCTTTCAGGTTCGTAAGAAGCTGTCGACTCCCCGAAACGAAAACACGGATAAAAGAAAGAGCTTATCCTCGCATTTACTCTCTCCCTCTCTTTCTATCTCTCTCTGCTCCGCTCTCTCCTCTGTCAAACTGACTTCAATTTGCTCCCTTCTCAGAATGGCCACACAGGGCGACGCAAGAGCGGCACACAACTGCACTGACGTAACCTGCCTGCTGAAGATTAATGATCAGACGCTGGGCAGGAAGATTGCGGATTTCCAGATTCGAAGCAATAGCTTGAGTCGTCGCGGATAAGCTTACTCATGGTGACTGATGAAGCTTACCCAGTACATTCATTCTCTTTCTTCCATTCAGGTTTCCCGTCCGTTGAGAAACAAGGCGAAATGAGAGGGGCTAAAAATCCCTGTTGAATTCAGGGAGAGCTAGAATGATTCGCGGAGCAAGGAGTACCGCCTGAAGTCTGGGCCGTCAAGCATGGAAGCCTAATCCTCAATTTCATCACCTGAGGGATGTGAAGCAATACAAAATAAACGTGAGCAGGATGCTCACTGGCATAGTCAGTCCATCAAAAGATATTTTATTCTAATGCAGCAGAAGAGAAGCAAAAGGTGAGTAAATATATCATGCTTAAGAGCTTTGTCCTGGGAAGACAGGAGGATATGTATTCGCTGGTTCATGCTACTCTGTGTCGATTACAAAAAGAACGAAGCAAGGGGCTGTACCGTTCCCCGCGACGACTGATTTCACTTGCTGTCCGGAACTAGTTCAGCATTCCTTCTGCTGGCATTTCGAAAGAAAGCCTGCGAGAGCCGATTCACTCTAACTGATTTTGGAGCCATATTTCCCTACGACTAATCGCTGTTTCCATCCTACAAAAATTATTCCTGACGCTAGATTCGCGTGATGATCCGAAAATATGAGCCGGTCTCCCAAAGCACAGGCCAGCTCACGCATCCAATGCTCTAACCTATTTTTTTATAAGAAAATCGAACAGACAACGCGTCCATAGCACTGTCCTTCAAAGAGGACAGAGGGGAAAAGCATTCGCGCCTAGACGACTCTTGTCTTAGGAAACGCTCACGTGCGTTTCAGTTCTAGTTCCGCACTATAATGGTACCTCTAGTGAAGTATCTCTAGTGAAGTATCGCCTGTATACAGGTGGGGGGGGGCAAAAAAGACACTTTTCTTCCTCGAATTTTAAGAGATAGTTACCGTTTATTCAATTCTGAATTGACACTTTTCACCATCATTATTCAACGGACGCATTGTACCACTATCCTAGATTACTCTGCACAGCCTTCGTACAGGCGCCATCAAGAATTCCAACAAGGACTGTGCCATCGGTGCCTGGAGCTCGCGAGGTCGTTGCATTTCTAAGCACTGTTAGGCCACCCTTTTCACTATGAGCTCCGTACCGAGGACAGTAAAATTCAGGGGCCTTTACGTCAGGGCGACACACACTTCGGAGATTCCGTCCACTTTCACGCTCTCAAGACGCTCGAATCCCCATGTCGGTGGCACCGATCACCTGTAGCGTACGAGTAGATCCCAAGAAGGTACAGAATGGACACAACACATGAAGGCACAGACTATCTCTCGCTTTGTCGAATGTAACATGTCAAGCGTTCACTTTGTGTCAGAGTATACGAAGACAGATCGGTCTATTCCAAGGAAGTACGGTCTAACCATCACGCGACATTGGCGACTGCCGATGAGGTCGATGTCCCTACACCTGTGACGACGCTGTCGCGAGCTGCTCGATGTTGAAGGTCTTCCAGATCAGAGGGATACGAGCCACGCGCAGCTGCTTTTTTATCCCAAATGAGACTGACCACATAAAGACAGTCTTCGGCAGCCTCTTTGGATGTGACAGTACCAATTCACGAACTTTTTACAGCTGCCAACGATCATAACATTGCGGCTACCCCCCCCCCTTATTGCGTCCTTCTTATCAATCTCTCAGATCTGAACCGCTTGTACTTTTTGTTGCCCCTCTCAACTATAATAACATCATGCATCCCAAACCAAAATACTAGGCGTGAAGCGACACACGGCACGGTGAACAAAGAAAGCACAGCTTTTCCTTCTTCCTTCTCGGGAACAAGCCTCTCCTGCCCATTCACTGAACGGGCCCGGCATGCGGTCACTTTTCATGGAAAAAGGCGGGCTTCGCATATCCCTGAATTTTTATCGCTTTCGTCCACTGTGCCTCATCATATTGCAGGGACCTGAGGCGTAACGCACCTCTTCAAGCACTATCGAATGTGGATGTCACGTGCTTTCACTCCTCTCAGGTAGAGCCCTGGTGGGCGGCTCTTTTTGTATCCACGTGAAACTCTAGTCCCTCTGTCCCAATCATATTGAAAAGTATTCCAAAGCAGGACGCTATTCATGCCACTTACAAAGCTCCGACGCGTCCCCGGAGCGTGGCTTATGTTTGACCGTCTATTGGCTGCCACAATTTGATATTACAGACCACCAACTTTGATTGACTTCAGGCGACAAACAATGACGCGGTTGGATGTGGTCTTAATGCGAAGCCTTGGAAAAACCAAACCCACGTTAGGCCTGGAAGGCCCGCAGATTACGCCATCTTATCCCAATTGCGCGAAGCGCGGACGCAAATAATCGCCTGACCGAGCTGACAAATAGACGCAACTGCTCTTTCTATTCGAAACAAAGAGGATATCCCTCTAAGTGTCTTTTAACGAAAGATTTGTTGAACCTATCTGAGCTTTTAGATGAAGCTACATAGTGAAATTTCAAAGGGCTTCTACACTCGAGAGCAATGATACTGCAGATTTTTTTCTTGTAGGTTGCAGACCCTCAATGCCATTTTTCAGTTCCATCTGAAGGGCCCGGTATTTTTTGGAGTCTTAAAGTACTTGCAAATCTAGGGGTCCCTTCAGAGGCCCATTCGGCCATAACTCGGAATGGCAAAGACAGGGTACAGTATCAGGATGGGTGAAATGGTTATGTGAGTACGTCCCACCCCCATGACATACGGTCTTGTTTCGCTGTAGAACGGTGAGGGTTCCAGGGCGTGTGGTGGTTAGCGCAGCGCCAGCCGTTCTCTGAAAACTGAAGCGGAGTGAAGTGAACGAGACCATACCAAACTTTCGCGGAAGTTCTGCTGTCAGGGAAGCGGGAAGGAATATGCTTGCGCGCATGAAGAAGCAGTGGGAAAGTTTCCACCCCGCCAAATATAACCTACTCGACGGCCGATAAGACCTCTTATGGGTTTCGCACAATAATAGTACTTGAAGCGGAGATCGATAAAAACTATGCAAAAATTCTTAGGGTGTTCCTCTTTTTTTCATCGCATTGAAGGCACGGCCCGCTTCGCAATCAGGTGTAGAAGTTGAAAATATGGCGTATGAGGATAATGTGGTCCACGCTGAACAATGATGTACCGGTTCCGCGGCAAAAAATTGTAAGGAAGGGGGGGGGGCGCTATAGCGCAATATAGGTTCAGTGACGCCTCCTTTTTTCCAGTGACTCCGCCTCCAGACTCCGCCTTCAAGGCCCGCCTTTCAGTGAAAAACGAGCTGCAGGACGAAAAAGCATGAAAATCGTCACTTGTACGGTGGGTTCTTATCGGGGAATCAGCTGTGCGGATGAGGGCGTAGTGTTGGAGATGGAGTTAACTGGCACGTCCAGCCAAAATCAGGGTGATGGAGCGTAGCAAGTTTCTCGGTTGAGTCAACGAGCCACATTGGATTTTCTCGGCTTGCAGAAATATAGAGGGACGAAAGAACCCATTTTCAATATGACTGAGGAAGCTATAAAAAGTTATCAACTGTTCTATGAGTTCCTTTCCTCGGGGCCGTAGAACTGTTTGAAGTCTTGTTTTGTTGAAATTTCGCTTTTCTGAGTTAGATATTTTTGTACTTGTTTGCCCAATAGCATCCGTTGAAAGCAGTGGTTTGGTAATCCAGTTGAGTAAGAGGATAGCCAAGGATCAAAGTAACCTCACTAGACCTGTTTGCCGTACCCACGACTAGATATACCGCTTGCAAGTTGCTCGTAACCTGGTTTATAGAAAGACTTGCACGACTCCCCCTCCCCTGTCATATGTGTGATAGTTTTAATTCTCATGAGGGATGCAAATCGACGTGACTGACTCTTTGGTAGGCTAGGCAATAGATTCCCATTCAAAATCCTGGAGTAAATGGAATTCTTCTTCGATCCCAAATAGCGCGAGAGGCTGGGAGCTCTACACGCGTTTTGTGTGTCGTCTTGTGTGTTCCTAACCAGTTACTGGCCCCTAATGCCAAAAACGACCGAAGGTTCGGTTAGTCAAGATAGGATTCAAGTCACAGTCCACGAACGGCAGCACCATAAAGTGGATGATGCCCGAGTCTCGGCACGCTATCCTGGCAATGTCAAGAAAATTCAAGAAACCTACCACTAATTCGCTTCGCACTTGGCATATTGTAGTAACCGTGGAATGCACGAGCACCGCCTCGTTTCACTGATGACCTGAAAAAATAGTATTTTATTTGACTCTTATCAATGGCCTCTAAAGTGACCCTTGGTCTGTTTTTATCTTTCTCATTCCTGATTCCAAATCTTGCCCTGCTCGTTTGCTTATCGAATTTTCCATTGCGCAAGAAACGGATGACCGACCACGGACAATTCGCGCCAGTCGGTGCTGAGGGCTGGTCTTTCAACTTTTCGGGAATTACCAATCACATGTTGCTGCTCACATCGTGAAAAGGCAAAAAAAACCCTGCACGTTTCTCACTATTAGTAGCTAACGTCAAGAGGCAGCTAGAGGAAGGGATAGTTGAGTGGCCGAGGTTGTAGGTACCCGTCTGTATCCTGGAAAACTATCACTTTTCCAGAAGGAGAACCATGCTCTGTTAAAAATTCAAAAATGTCATCGATCCCTCAACCTGGGGTTGATAAGATGACTGAAGAAGGGTCCAGGTGAAACAAATAATCGAAAGCTTCCTACACTTCGACTATTACAGCAATATCATAGTCCTGTGGCTAAGAAGGAGATCCAGGAACACAGGCAAACGGCGTCTTTCGGGAATAAGAACGGCACTGGGTGGTGTTTGACTTGGGAGGGGCCAGGGTGGAGAGGTTCATGGTAACTAACAGGCCCCACAGACTCGTAAACTGTTGTGAAGCTACAAAAAACTTCAAGTGAGCCTTTTTGGTGGCACAAATTTACAGGCCTTCACAAGGTGGCGTTTTATGTAAAAGCTTTGCTCAGAACCCGTTGGTGCCCTCACCAAGCCGATATGCGCGCGAGATTGTGTAAAGAGTATAGAGAAGAAGCGAAGCAGTGAACAATTAAGTGAACCACTTAGGCAGCGTTCAGACTTCGCGACGGCAGCGCTTCGGTCGCGCGTTCGACGCGATCGATGCGCATGCTTTCACTGCATCGATCGCGTCGAACGCGCGACCGAAGCGCTGCCGTCGCGAAGTCTAAACGCTGCCTTGAAGATGATCAGGCTTTTGAGACGCACCACGCCTACGACTTCCATTCTGAATTGCGACGGGCTTTGAATGTGTCCCACTCGCTATAATGGCTATCTAAATTGGCTATCTAATGTGATCATAATCAGAAGACAAGATAGTGGTTTGCAGTAGTGACACAGTTTCGTTTACACGACCTTACTCTGTAGATCTGCGTCATTCTTCCCTGACTTGGTAATGCACAGTATACTTTCGTGTAGAAAACACAACAGCAACGCTTTCTGGACCCTTGGGAAGCAGGGTTCTCTGCTAGGAGAGGAAACATTCCCCTGATCTTGGATATTTAATCGCTTACGAACCCCCTCCACGTTAACAGGATCATTAGTATGCATGACTCTTAACATTATCGACCAAATG
>MU932273.1:11381-24026 GCA_036418165.1 Cooperia oncophora | reverse complement strand
GTTGGAGTGTCATCATACTTTGCGTCAATGTTTCGGACGTCCGTCACCTTTTGAGACTTTTCAGAGACTAGGAATGTATAGGTACCGATCTAATGTTTTGAGCGACTAAGAATGGTTATTGTAAAAAAAACGGGAAATGAAGGCTCGTACATTATGCAAGATCGATACCTGTACCATTCTAGTCGCCGAAAACGCTGGAAGACGCTCAAAACGCGCTTTCACAATCGAAGGGAACTATTTCGCCAGTTTCGCCGTTGACTGAAGTAATACGCTCTGATACTCGACTTTTCTTTATTCTCTCACCACTAACTCACCTGTAAGCATCCACTATTTGTTCAATCCTCTTTTCTCTCTTTTCCTTCCACATAAAAGCGGCTGCTGATTGGAGCACAGTGGCGGAGGCGCAAGCCATCGCCCTTCGCTCCGCGCTGCGGCCGTGGTGACGTCAAATAACCGCGCCGCATACGAGCCCGGGTGAGTTTTCCCTCGTCCGGGCGCTGCCCACAGCTCACAACCCCCGGGAATCAGCAAAGGGAATAGATCCGCGAAAAGGTTTTGATATTTATCGAAAGAAAGAGGCCGTGGAACAAGTGGACGAACATGGCGCCGTCGCGCATGTCGGTCTGGAGAACGGGGGAGCGAGCGGGAACGCCGTTTTTCTTAACTTGGACAAAGTCAACGGAATCAAACGTATCTCAACCGCGATCACGCCGAAATCGCCGGTGGGTTAGCCAATTCTTCCAATCGATGGATATCAAAACCTTTTCACGATGACGCCAAATTCGCCAAGGGTATACCTGTTAACAATGCCTTACAGTCTAAAATATGGAGTGCGTAGCAAGAGGACATAACGCGACGTCGCGCACACTTCGGGCTGGTGGGGTCCGCTGCTGTTGAGCGTAGCCCTCTATTCCCTCTAAGACGCAAGCTAACTTGTTGTTTCTGCGTCACCACATGTTACCACGCCGAAGTCTAAGAATCTGCTGCGGATGTGTACCCCCGAACGTTTTATTCAGTAGGGGCGCCAAGCGGCTCACTAAAAGAATTGTCAGGCGTGAGGTTTCAGTGCATTGCAGTAGTCGACCACGGACTCGCACCATATTTGACGCGCGTTACCTGAAAAAAGCGGTCGTAGCCGATTTGCCGACATATGCTTTGCGCTGCTGTAACAAAAGCGTGAACTATTTTAGGATATAATGCACTGCAGAGTCAGAACTTAAACTTATTGTTGCGAAAAACAGCAGACCTTTTTCTTAAGGTGAGAGGAAGAAGACAGTTTTCGTTTCTGTTCCCGTTTTCAGAAACTAAGGTTTCCGATGATCTTTTTTCCTGTGCTATGCACTATCTTATTAAACTGGGTAATCAGGGATTTCCAATCGTCCTTAATCAGTCGAATGCGGTGGAAGTTTGAAATCGCTCAACTTATTGTTTGCTGGAAACGGCGAAAACCATAAAATGGCACTAATTCAACATTTTATTAGCCCCTAAAAAAGACCAAAAATTTCTTTTTTGGTGAAACCTCGCCCATACAGAGGTTAGTTTTCAGTGTCCTGATTCACGAACATAGACTCGTTTTGGTGCGGGCTTGGGGCTCCCAATTTGGCGCCAGGTTTGGCGCCGCGCCACCTTCTCACACAAATTCGGGTTGTGCGATTATGCATAGGTCGGGCATTCACTCCAGCGTCCATTCCAGACTTTTCTAGGGCTGTCTGCAGTGTGTGAGAAAGAGTGTTTTCTTTTAGATCAGGCCAATCATTCCAAAGCGCAGACAACCACAGCGTCTTCCATCAGCGCTAGCGCCAAAAAATGTGAGATAATTATGCAATCAAAGATTGTTAACGTAGTTCTTCTATATACAAGATTTTCAAGCGGATTTAGTGTGACCTTAGGGGTATTTTGGCGCTGAATATCACCCTAGGTGGTTGCGGTCGGGTGATGTTTGTGTTTCAGGAGGTTCGAATTAACCTTCTAAAAATATCCAACTCTCAGCAAATCTGCTCACGTAGCAAAGAAAATAAGGTTTGATTAACACGTTGACGACGATGGCAGACAATGGTGGCTGACAGCCAGTCTGTCTCCATGGGACGATGGCAGACAATGGTGTCTGCCGTATATTTTCTAAGAATAAAGATGGACGAACAGCCAAGTTTGTCGTGAACGTGTCCCTGTGGGGTAGCTTGTCCTCTGAAATGAATTACCCGACAGCTGCTTGTACGAACTACCTGCGGCCGTCCGCGCTACAGGCGTCGGCGCCAAAATACCGTAAATCACCAAATTAGCTAAAAATTGTTCCTAGGGGTAGTTCAACCCCCTAAACAAGAATATCATGTCCACTTAATGCATTGACGAAGATTTCCGTCAATGGTGGACGACAGCCATTTTATCTTGTGGGACGGCGTAACCCAATGCTTATATAATCAAAATCTGCGCGGTTGTTTCATTTTCTTTTCTAAAGAATCGAGGATTATTGGGCCAAGGGGATGCGATATGAACCTTCAGGAGGTGAAGCTACACCAGGAGATTAATTTTCAGCCAAATATGCCTCCAGAGAAAGAAGTTGTCGAAAATGGCCTGGTTTTGGAAGATGAGCAATAAAAGCTAAATTATGTCAAAGATTCGGGATTCGTACACTCGTATCTTGCATTTCTTGAAACACTTTGACTGTAGCCATTCATTTACTCGAAAATAACTAAGTTTCTACGGAGAAAAAAGGGTGCCTTCCAGTGCAATTCACCGAAAATAAAACGGGCTCGCAGGTCAAACGTGTTAAGATCCGGCCTGTCTCTTGGAAACGGGTGAGGCCGGTTTTGTTTTTCCGATGTAGACGCGCCGTAATATTGGTGTTGAGTCCTGGTGACAGCCGACCTATCGAATGCATCAACCTCACGGCCTAAATTCTTTTCGCTGACGCACTTGCGCCCTACCTGAAAAATTCGTTATTGTGCCGGGGATGTGTTACTACGAACGCTTACCGTGTCGGGCGCGGACTACGACGATGCCGGCGTTTAGTGACCATTCCACTCACAATTTTTCTTCTTTATCAATTTGAGTTCGAAACGGGACGTGACCGTCACATTATCCATTCATCTCCCCTTTTGTTTTATGACGATCCTATGCAATCGTCACAACGAAAGTTTTGCCATACATAATAAATGATTCATGGTAGTGTCTGTAATTACCGATCGAAATACTGTATGTAGAATTAACAAATAACAAACTCACCGTTTGCCATTTGTTTACTTGAGAGGCTCACGTTAAGCACCCATATCAGCTATTTGACGTACATTTTACACACCGCTCTTCGACCTATTCAGGAATGATTCTCGGTAGAGCGACACTCATAGTACCCATCTGCCTAAAAACTAAGGCTTACAATTATAAGGCTTTGTGTCACACGCGACATATACATCCACATCAACGAAAGTCGCCCTCTGTAAAGCAACTGGCAATTCGAACAACACGGCGCTGTTTGGCTTGAGGAGGGGCGAGAGGGTGGAGGGTATTTACATTTCTGCTAGTATTTGGGCCTAGCTCTTGTTTATTTACAATGTTCTCCGGTATGGGACCTGTAGACTCCTGTCAAGCTCGTCAAGCGTAACGAAGCATATGTTGCTTGCCATGCCCTTTTCAGGAATCTCAGAAACCCTCCACAAGAAGCAACGGCAGTGAACGCTGGAAACTATAAAATGCCCCCACCAAGCTGAACAGCGCCTAATTTTTTAAAATGAAAATTGGTTCTAAACACTTGGAATAACAGCTTGTCGCCCACAAATGTAGATCCCCAAGTTACCCTCGCTTATCCCTGCCTGATTAAAGTGTAGGCGTGATTTTGAGCACGGAACTGGTTACTCGTGGAATATTTCAGTCTGGGACAACTGTCATCTTGTTCTGTGTTGACAGAGACACGACAACAATTGTGTCAAGATGAAAATATCTCACCAGAAGCATAGACACCTTCAGGTTAAGTTGAAACATGCGGCCACGCCTACCCGATCTCAGGGATTTCGAGTATAGTTGGGGAGAAATAGATCAGTTCAAACGCCCTCTATCTGTTCCCCTGACCCTTCTGGAAGAAGGATCATCATCTCGATAGGAGGTCCCAGATGAATAGCGTCACCAGCACATCGTCTCTCAACTACCATAAAATTCAGTGGGAAGCAGTAACCTCCCCAAAATAAATGATGGCCATGCGTTTGTCAAGGACTGCACAGCACTTACCAGCGTTCAAAGTTTCAAGGAACTGAATAAAGAACGAAGAATAGTTAGGAGGGGTCACGCTGCGTTACCACGCCGTCTCATGCCGCGCTACCGCGTTTTTCTTGTCACGTTATTTCAAAGCCATTAATGAGTACGCAGCCCCCGAATCGTCTATTTGATAGGAGGGCGTGGACAAGCATACATGACGTAGCACAGCCGCCACGTGAACCCCTCCAACTACCTTTGCCCTGAAACGAAGCAATGCCTTCGCACGTTCAGTAGACGGATGTCAACCATTCAAACTAATTCATACAAACCATATGACAAAATTTTATGCTAACAATTAACTAACGTAAAATATGAAATAACAACTTATAATCTAATAACTATCCTACCAACTTTCAGAAACAAGTATTACAAGTGAGATACATAACAAGTACAACGCCTATACAAAGGACAGCCAAGATAAAATAGGGGGATATATAATCGCCAAGAATTTCGGGAATTAACAAGCACTACTGAAAGGCGGGTGCAGTTACTGATGTGGCAGATTGAGCAGTACGTTCTGGTTCGATGGCAGATATGTGACGTTCTTCGCTTTAGACATACGCTCGGCTATTTCCTCAGCAGCTTCAATCTTTCTCAATTCTATCAGGCCATCGCCAGCATCCGCAAACGCCTGAATGACTTTCAATAAGGTCACATACGGTGAATATAACTGAAGTACGGTCCTGCTCGCTGCTGGTACTGGAGCGTGTCAGAGGGAGGGTTTGGCATGGGCCAGCACGCTTCCAACAATTGCTCACGCTTTCCCCTCTTCAACGACTGGAAGAGATCTTGCTAGTACCGCGACAAACTCTCAGCTCCCTGACACGCCCCAGCATCCACAGCGGACAAGTGTATAAAGAAGAAAGAAAATGTGAAAACTAATAACCTTGCTAAGCAATTTTGCAGCTTGTGCATCTCCTTCGGCGGTAGTGATGGCTGCCATTTTCATTTGTTCAGCTTTCTCTACGAGATAACGAGCTTTCTCAGCTTCCTGTTGTGCTACTTGTTTCATTTCGACGGCTTCTGTGAATTCGCGACCAAAGGAAAGGTGAGTCTGAAAGTACATAGATATGAAATTGCTCAAAAAGACTAAGAAATTGCAATAATGTGAGTGACTTTTTCTTCCATTTTTATGACAAAAACGTTTTTTTTTCTGCTGGCTACAACTGAGTCTGAATAAACTCTTCTTGTTAGTGCACAACGACACATGTCCGGTCAGGGAGCATCATCACACAAGAAAGAGTCCGTTCATTTTTGCGTAAACGTTTTGAGCGTCAGAGTGTTTTGAGTGAGCCAACTCATACTTAAAACGCTGATAAACTCATGAAATGGATAGCTCTGACCAGGCAGCAAATCTTTGGAAATGTTGTCAAAAGGCGAAACGACAGCACAGCTGAAGAAAGAGAGCTGGGGCGAGGTAGCTGGGAGGGGCGGGGGTGGTGGCATCGGCTTCGGCAGAGACTAAGCCCGTCTTTTTCTGGCGTCTGCGCCATCTCAAGGAAGTAACGTGCAGAGTTTGGTGATGCAGGGCGAGGGTGGACATGAGCAGAGAATCGTCAAGCCATTGTCATCACTTCGCAAACCTACAAGGCCTAAACAGTCACCAACTTCTACGTCAAAGATAGAGGCCGCGATTGCAATCCGTGGGTAAACTGATTCTACGACGAATGTTCAAGTGCTGAGTACTCAATAGTCAAAAAAGTAGAAAGAAACTATCAAAAAGGCTCTACGTAGGATAACCATTAGTTCTAAGCACTACTGGAATAGAAGGCGAAGAAATGAAGTGGTATGGGAAGGCTAGAAATCATATCATTGAGCGGAGACAATAAAGCATGGTTAAGCCGTGCCACCGACAGCAAGCCATTTCTATGCGCGAAGTGTGAAATCCCCCGCGGTTGCGGACCTGGTCCAAGTATAAACGACTGCACGTTGGTCAGTCGTGAATGCTGCGATTATTTTAACCCACCCTACTAAGTTTGGAGATATGAATGCATTATGAGTGCTTCTCAGCGAAAGCAAAAGCAAAATAGTGATCACAAAGTGCAGGTGAGCCTTGTGGCTGTGAGCTTTTGACGAATGAAAAAGAGGAGGGGAGGTGAAAGGAACAGAAGAAACGAACAATGAAAAACTAAAAAGGGTGAGTGGGCCGTACACAAGTGCCCACAAGACCGAAAAATCACTGCCGAAACTCCGGACCATCCTCATTTGTTTTAGCATGAGACAACATGCTCAAAATGGGGGTTATACAAGTGACTTGCGGGGCCAGTGGGTGATCAAGGCAGTGCTCTTAGACGAACCTGTACCGATTTGCCGTTCCCGGAGGATAGGAACTTCCTTGGCCCGCTCGGAAGCCGATTCGGGATTTTATTAACGCACAGCGCTCGTGGTAAGCAAGTCACCGACACACCACCCCTATCTTATCAAGCAATACTTGGCTTAATTATAAACCACTTACAATAGAGATATCATCTAAAAGGAGACCAAATTGAGCGGCTCGTTGAGCAAGCGCCACCGAGACACGTTGGGAGACTGTTTCACGCTGAGTGATCATCTCATGAGCGTCGAATTGAGCCTAAAATTAATAGCCTGTATCGAACTCACACCATCCAAAGTGGATGATGATGCAGTAACAACTCGTTGAACCTACCACAACGGCTTTTAAAACCTCGTTCGTAATTGATGGCAGTACCCTTTCAGCATAATCCAAACCAATATTCAAGTAAATATTCGGCAATTTGCTAGGATCTGGTCGATGAAGTATACGCAGAGTTATAGAGACGTTTTGAAGATCTGGCAATAAAGAGATTCATCTACACAACAGGGAAAAACGGCTTCACAGCAGCTTATACCAACAAAATAAGTCTTAAAGGATGAAGGATAAATTATGTTACACTATATCAAATTAGCCAAAATTCGGAGAAAAACTTGAAGACTTAGGAAATCAAACATTCTGCTCTAAAGGGCTCACTTAAGTTGAGAAAAGCAAAGAATTCAAGTTAAAGGTACCTTTGCTTCCGGTGATCGTGGAAATTACTCTGGGTGTCGAGCGAATATCGAACAAAATTGGCTTTTGCAACCAAGGGACGAGGAAGTGCGTGCCTTCACCAATTACTTCATCTTTCACTCCAGCAAACCGATCAAAAATGACTGCCCTTTGACCACCATCAACTGAAAACATGCACTTTGAGGGCTATAAGGCTCTTATTCGCAGCAGTATTCGTTGTGAAGTTGATTTTGATCTGTTTTCTACGCACTGACATAGAACTGAAGTGAACCAAAATGAATCATATATTGTGAGGAGGTGCATTAGACTCACTGGTTCAGAAATGTCGTGCGGGGGATCCCCAGGAGGGGCTGTATGTTGTGGGAGGAGGGAGGGGTAGTATATGCCCTTTGAGAAAAAATTTGTCGGTTCTTTCCTCAGTTTCCAAATGTGTTATGTCCTTCACCCACTAATCAGCGGGCCCGTCAAAGTCCTACAACTACTATTTACGATAGTTGAAATTAGTAGTTGTCTAGTAATGACCTCCCCCCCCCCCGATTGATGGCTATTTTTGTGGGACAGTGGAGGAATGTTAGCAAAAAAACTCTGGGAAAGTGGCAGGAAGTTGGATAGATTCAGGGAGATATTATATCGGATGGAAAAGGAGGGGGTCGAATCGGAGGGGAAAACTGCGGTGGCAAAAATTCTCCCAACCTGCCCTGAACTGGTCACAAACACACCTTGTAGACACCTCAAAATTTCTGAAAAGACCAGTTGGAAGACCAATGAAATGCTCAGACTAGCCAAGCGTCTAGATCGATGTGAACAGGACCCTACTTTCTTCAGATTATAAAATTTCCGATTTTTCAGCCTACAAAGAATCGTCATTTGTGTTGTGAAGAAGAGAGGTCCCATTTGATTAGTTTGACTACCAAAACTTTCGAATGGATATTTGAAAAGTCCAAATGCAAAAAATGTAGTAAAAGTAGGAGCTTACCATTATAAAGAGCTGATTGTGCCACACCACCAGCAATCGCAATCCCCACTCCTATGGCACCCAATCTGCCAAGCATCTTCTGTACTACTGCCATAGCTGAAGTGTTAAGCATAAAGTATTTTCATAACCGATACTGTTTAGCATTGAACATGTATCGAAAAAAAACTAGGGTTCCGAACAGAGAACCTATTAAGGAACAATCAACGTTGGACAATGAATAACATAATCAAATGGTCAGAGGAATGGAAGTAAGTCTTTTCTTAGTTTTCTAGTCGCACGTTCAAATCGCCTTTTCAAAGGATCTGTTTGAAAATCAGGAGACACAGATTCTCGAAAAGTCCCTCTCACATCCATCTGTCTTTCCTCCCTCTATGCTTAATGGGAGTTCTTTATCCATCACAATTGCTTCTCATGCAGTTCTATCGCTTTCTCAATGCTTCTAAAAAACAGTTTCAGATTCGTTACTTTTGTGTGCTGCGCTCATTAGTACCAAATTTGTAACAGCGCAATGCACCAATTAAATATATCAAAACATGAAATTCAATTTGAACTTGCTTACTGTGCTCAAGAAAGGATGTAACAACGATTACCAATGAAATATCAAAACCTTCCGAGCTTTCATCATGAAAAAAAAGCTCAGCATTGCAGGTGGTCCTGTAACGAATCAGGTTTAAAGGACGCAAATCATAGAGATGGGCAGCCTTGCAGTTCCTTCAATTTCTCTTATCGCACTAGTACACGCAAAACGGGTTGCCACGCAGCAGTCGTTTCTTTGCGTCTCTTCATGACCGTTGGAATCCTTGCTGTCCCCTAAATTTCTACAGTTTTTGTTCCATTTTGAACATTTTCGAACAAATTTTAAAGTTTCTTTGTGATATTTGTCGGGAGCGCGTTAGGTGTGTTTCTTACGGCTTAACTCACTAATGAGTATCTATTCTTATTGAGTTGTTGGGTAAAAACCTATGGAACCAAAATTAAGAAATATTATTTTTGTCCAGTTTTATTATCCACGCTCAGTTCTTCGTTTTGAATGTTGGTCACTTGTCTTCTAATGCGCTCTATTTGCTGTCGAAACAGTGATTCTAATGGTGCAGTGCTGACGATTCAGTACTTTTTGAATCGTGCTATTTTCAATTTCATATTTTAGAAACATTTTAAGGGTATGGCCCACGCCAAGAGAAAGACTCGAAAGCTTAGGGGGCACGTGTCACATGGACACGGTCGTATTGGAAAGCACAGAAAGCATCCTGGAGGTCGTGGTAGAGCAGGAGGTCAACATCACCACCGAATCAACCGTGACAAGTTCCACCCTGGTCTTTTCGGAAAGGTTAGCTTTCATGTTTTTTTTTATCTAGCCGCATGTTTGTCATCTTCGTTCAGTACCGATGCTGATGACGAATGAGCCAGACTGCTATTCTAAAGAAATAAGTCGATAGCTTTTTTCGTTGAATATCACGACACAGTATGACTTACTGAATACTTACTGAATGTGCCTGGTTTCATAGCAGAGTCTCTAAAGCAGTGCATCGTAATCGACGAAAGCACAGGCTAGAGTGTGTTCATACTTCGCGGCAGCATTTTGAGCTGAGTCCGCAAGCGTTTGCAGTTTTTTTTTCGATACCTATACTTTAGTTCCTCAGAACGCTGCTGGACGCTGAAAACGCTGCTGCAAAGTAATAACGCACTCTAACCTATGCTTTAGTCGAAAACGGCTCAGAATGCGTTCGTAATAATGAACCTTCCTTCTTGGCGCTCCTATTGTTTATCAGATAGGAGTGTATGTAATGGAAGGGAAATAATGTCCCTCACGGGTGTTCGGATCTCCTTCGGTGCCGTTTAAATTTTCTTATCGAGCGGTATCATCCTCTGGATTCGAGACATTGCTCAATGTGCGTCTGTAGTTTGTGAAAGTAGAGGGTCCTTAATCCGGGAGAATCGGCGCAGAAAGCTCAAAACGCTGACATAAAGTATAAGCGCACTGTTGGGCTGCGTTCATACTTTGCGACTAAGGGGCATGCATGCGAAAGGAAAGTATAGGATATCGATCTCGCGTTTTGAGCAAAAGAGACTGTATTCAATCGGTTCTTAGCGAAATCTTCACCATCCTTTTCGCGCATGCGCCATATCTGTACCTGAACTTTCCTCTTCGACGGTATCTCTTAACGGCGAATCTTCTTAGATGCCAATTCTCACGAGTCACAAACTATGGACGCAGCCGTTTCCTCGAACTTTCCATTTGAAGTTCTTTCTTTCAGCTTCTTTCGCAGTAAATTGTGTTGCTTCAGGTTGGTATGCGAGTGTTCCACTTGGACAAGAACCACTACTACTGCCCAACAGTGAATGTTGATCGTCTATGGTCGCTGGTCCCAGATCAGATCAAAGAGAAAGCTACTCCCGCTAAAGCTCCAGTCATCGATTGTGTGAAGGCCGGCTATTTCAAGGTAATCTGCCATTTTTGTTATGGTATCGTCCTTCCTTCTTGGCGCTCCTACTTCAGTCAGAGTAGCAGTGTATGTTATGGAAGGTAGATCATGCCCTTTGGGTATTCGGGTCTCCTTCGGTGCTATTCTAATATGATTTCGAATAGTATCATCCTCTGGATTCGAGACATTACGCTTCAATTCGTTTTTTTTAAACATGAAAATAGTAGGAGAATTGCAGCCTCGAATTAGCATTCTTGTGCATGAAAGCGACTCACATCACGTTAGACATACTTTTGCTCAAGGATTCCTAGTGCCCCTCCCAACCCGCTTCTTATTCTAACAATAGGTGATAAAGCTATAGCTCCAATAATCGAAATTTTGGCGCTAAGTGGAAGGGGGAGCGGGCACTTGGCCGTATCTCTGTGTCGTTTCCTCAAAAAAAGAAGGTCCTGCAGAAAAAAATAGTCTTCATCGAGCATATGCTTCGTGAGAGCAAGGGAGATGCGGCCGCTGGCGGGTGCCCAGCCCCGACTTCGTCAGCTCCTACATTTTTATTCATTTTCTCTATATTTTTTTGCACTTTAAAATGTTAATAAATACCTTGCAATTAGCTATTCACACCGTCTTCAGTAGCGTTATTTTTAGGTCCTTGGAAAAGGATTACTGCCAAAACAGCCCCTGATCGTAAAGGCCAAGTACTTCTCACATGAAGCTGAGGATAAGATCAAAGCAGCTGGAGGAGCTTGTATTTTGGTGGCATAAGCTGCCGTTGTTGATTTTGTATTTTTGAACAAAGTCATTTTGAAGTTTGCCTGTTCTATGTTTGTGTACTGAGAAGGTGCTATACCTTGTCCATACCTTTTCTGTATTGAAGTCTTTTTTCATTTTTGCTATACCTGTCCGCCATTTCGCCTATTGTGTTTTTGTTCCATCGTGTGCCTTTTGAAAGTCAGAGTTTTTACGATTTTTTCAGCCTCTGAGCGCTTGTCCTCTGTGGAGCTAAGGCTTTTTGCAACTTGCACTCGGAATGGCTTTGAACCAGGAAATGGCTTGCGTTTATGCTGCTCTCATCCTTCAGGATGATGAGGTTGCAATCACTGGAGATAAGATTGCCACTCTTCTCAAGGCCGCCAACGTTGAATTTGAGCCTTTCTGGCCTGGACTCTTCGCCAAGGCCGTCGAGGGAGTTGACGTGAAGGTATGTTGTTGCGCTATAATGTTAACGAACCTTCCTTCTTGGCGCTCCTATTGATTATCAGATAGAAGTGTATGTAATGGAAGGGAAATAATGTCCCTCACGGGTATTCGGATCTCCTTCGGTGCCGTTTAAATTTTCTTATCGAGCGGTATCATCCTCTGGATTCGAGACATTGCTCACGACGTGATCATACTTTGCGAGCATGGAGAATACGCGATTTTGCAGAATCGGTGAAAAAGGAAAGCTTACGGTTGATCCGAAAACTCGAGGTTTCGGGAGGACTCGTCATTTCAGTCGGAGAACGGGCAACAAGGAATTTCAATGGGAATCGGTTGAGCCCGCGCTAGCGTTTTTGCAGTTATGTGGGTGCCTTCTCGGCCTTTCAGTGGATTCTCATCTGACTTCCTTGTCGTCCATTCTCAGAATGATATGAGGAATTTTCTTTTCTTTTTTCACTCTTCAAATCAATACGTCTTATTTATTTTGTCACCCATTCTAAAAAAAGCGCAGGTTCTTCATGTTCGCTAGGTATGAACGCAGGCGTATCTATCTGGCCGCATTCATACTTTGCGTCTGAGAAGTTTCGGCGACTTGAGAGATTGTGCGGTGGGAAAGATATGGGTATCGATGCGGCGATTGAGAGACAAAACGATCTCGCAATTTGGAATGGCGGTGTTTCCGTCTGTTCGCGCCGAAAGTGTGGATGGGTATCGATCGGTGCCGATCGCAAGCGATTGCGCAGTTTCGACGATCCGGCGAGAACCGGCCGTCCGGCATGGCGTTCAGGAGCTGGTCGTCG
>MU932273.1:0-11281 GCA_036418165.1 Cooperia oncophora | reverse complement strand
AGACAAAGCGATCTCGCAATTTGGAATGGCGGTGTTTCCGTCTGTTCGCGCCGAAAGTGTGGATGGGTATCGATCGGTGCCGATCGCAAGCGATTGCGCAGTTTCGACGATCCGGCGAGAACCGGCCGTCCGGCATGGCGTTCAGGAGCTGGGTCGTCGAATCTTCGCAATTTCTAGCGACCAGCATCGATCGATACCCATCTACTCTTTTGGAATCGTTGGAAGCTGCAAATCTCCCAAATCGCTAGATCGCCCAATCTCCGCAATCACCAGATCGATACCTATGCCTTCCTCGTCGCATACTCTCGAATCGGTGAATCCCCGCAGTGTGAACGCGGCCTCACGCTTTGCATTCGCACCCCGAGATGTCGCAAATGTCTAAAGGTTTGTTTTAGAACCTCATCACGTCGGTATCTTCTGGAGCTGGTTCGGCTGGTCCTGCACCCGCTGCTGCTGCTGGTGCCGCCCCTGCTGCTGCTGAAGCTGCCCCAGCTGCGGAGACCAAGAAGAAGGAAGAGCCCAAGGAGGAATCCGATGACGACATGGGATTCGGTCTTTTCGATTGAGCGCCTTCTGTTGTTTGTTGTTATTGATAAACTTGTTATCAGTGAAATGAGTGATTTTATTGGCAAAAAAGTATACCCGTGTAAAAATTTGATAGGACTATGATCACAGTGACTCAAGTTGAAGTTCGTCGTTCTTCATCTTCATTTCTTCGGCTCGTCTGCGTAGACCTGCTTGAATTCTGCGCATTCTTCTTAGGTGCTTCTCTATAGCTGAAGTTTTGGATTAGAAACACTGCATTTTGATGAAAGGGACGAACAGGTTGAAGTAAGGAACCTGGTGCTTCCGGAAAAACGGTATACAGCTCCTTTGACCCTTCGACGGTGAAAATGTCAGCGTTTCGAAGAGGTGGTAAAGGCTGCAAGATCCCTGAAATTTTTGGAAACTTGTTCTGCGTCCTTTAAAGGCTGGAAAAGAGCGAACTGAGTAAATAAAGGCACAGGTCGGCTTGGTGGGGGCAATGAATGGTAGCCCGTAGGCTTGTAAGGCTACCTCGTTGAGACCTGTAAATTCTTGTGACCGAAGCGAACCAATCGAACAATTTCGCAGCTTCACAGGAAATTGCAGGTCTGGCCGAAGTGAGAGTTGCAAGTTAACAAGAAACAACCGAAGAAACACGAATGCTCCCTCTAAGCCGAATAACGCCCAGGTACCTACCGTTCGATGGTGCTGGCGCAACCTGGTTACTACGAGCCGGCTTTGGCGGAGGTGGATGAGGTAAAGGTGCAGGAGGTGGTCCAATTGCAGGAGGTGGTCCAATACCTCGGTAATTTTACATCTGCGGAAACGGAAGACATGAGCGTGAATCGACTGCCTTTGAAGTGTGTGAAATCAGTTAAAAAAAAAACCCTTACGAGTAAGGCAGCGTTCAGACTTCGTGGACGGCAGCGCCTCGGTCGTGCGTTCGGCGCGATCGATACGCATGTTTCGACTGCATCGATCGCGTCGAACGCGCGACCGAAGCGCTGCCGTCGCGAAATCTGGCTGCGTAAGTGTGTCTTGGGAAACATACCGGAGATTGAGTATCGGACACGGATGGCGAAGTCGATGCTGTTTTTGGCCTGGATTCAGGATGATTCTCCTCTTCTTCTTCCTCGACATTTGATAGTTGTGGCTCTTCGGTGACGAGTGTTGTGAGTAGGGTCTCGGCCGAATATACCTATTAACCACTTTACATTACCAGTTATCGACCTTTCTGTAAGGAATATTCAAAATGCCCTATTAAGAAAGGGAGGCAAGACAAGTCGACAGAGGCAGGGAAAGGAGGTTTTTGGAGGGAGACGGGCTAGATATATTGCCGCGACTTCTAGTTATTTTATCTTCAGGCTCCTGCCTGTATGGAGGAAGACGATCACTGTGCTCGGCCGAGTAGGCGCAGTACGGTGATCAGGGGTGGCTCCGTAGTCACTGAGCGCTCGTCCCCCGTACCCGCCTCGCACTCTTCTGCTTGTCTGAGCCCTTGTTGGCGTTTTAAGCCAAACTCAATTGGAACACTGTTCCTGCCGAGAGAAACGCAAGACGGGTAATGCAGCTTCAGCGGTGTTCACGCTGTTGACGGATGCGAGCTGACGCAGAGATTATCGTAGTCGGTTACAGCGCACGAGGGCCGCGCAGTAATATCTTGCAGCAGTACTAAAGACAGCCTGGAATGGTGGGCTGGAGGTGGACGGCTACTGCCACGTCATTGGTGGAAGGATGGCTGGTGCTGTGCGGCAAATCTCCACTGTTCTTCCACCAGTACGCTGATAGAAATCTCCCCCCCCTCCCTTCGTCCCCCCCCGCCCCCTTCAGCCAGCGTGCCCATTGTTTGAGCATAGACTACCGACGAATCTGACCTAGTCTGAATTGTAAGCAATAAGCGTTAAATCTACTCTCTAAATTCTTGTGCTCATCCGTGGAACAGCTGAATTGACTAGAGTTCTAATCTCCACCCACTGGGTGTGGAGCGTTACTCCCGAGTCGCGGCATCAGCAGAGTACGCAGACAGACACAGGTACAGAGAGAGAGCTAGTCCCCCCCCCCTCCGCACTTCAATTGTGGTTACTCGAACAAGCAACTCACTGATCAAGAGCGGCTATTTCACTATTGACTCGATCCTGCTCTTGACGCATCAACCGTAACCGCCGCTCATCGCGTTCGGTTTGTTGCCGTACTTTCAATTCCATCTCAGCTGTATGTACACCTTCGGACAGGAACACATAATGCTCGATAATCTATAACAAAGCTAAACGAATTATATAGACAATGTTCAGAGTTCGCGATGCGCGTTGAAGCGCGACGCCGCGCTACGCGAAAGCGCTGCAGCGACCTGCGCCAGGTTTTCACGGAGTGGAAACCGCAGACGGGTATCGATCGGCGTCGACCGCAACTGTTTTGAGAGAGTACAGGGCAATAGGACTGTACCAGGCTGCGCGATCGGATTACGCGTACCCTCTTATTCTTCTATGCTCTCTCAAAACACCAGCGGCCGGCGCCGATCGATACCCTTCTACGGCCGCGTTCTATGGCACTGGAGCGCTACGTCTGTATTTGTGAGAAAAGAAACAATCAGGTTCGATGGTTAGCAAATGAACAACCTGCGCCAGATTTCTGATCACAAGCTCATGACACACCTTATCGATGAACGTGCAGAATTGTGCCAGCAGTAGATTTACTTGACGTTGAGGTCGTTTCGTTACCATTGGCGGTGGATATTTGGCATTGTCGAGCTGAAAGTAGCATCTTCAAATCAGAAATTTACAATTACAGTGGAGGTTTCGGAGTCATGAACAGCTGCTACCGTAACCCAGGTAACTGCAGGAAGGAACTTTGCGTCGGCGAGCAGTTCCGTAGGCGGTAGAAGTGGGAATCGGGAGCACTTCAAAGAGAGAATATTGAGGAACTAGACCAAGCGCGCTGAAAGCGGTAGCAGCAATTCTTCGGACTGCAAAATCTCTCTTGTATTGTATCTTCTGAGCACGTTCCTAAAGTTCCCGAACAGGTCTGCCACTGACACAATATTAATTACTAAAAGTCCTCACCTCACCCTTGTACTGGTTGACGTGAGTAATGAAGATCATCTGGCCCTGTGCAGTACCGCTCTCATTGAGATCGGCCTGAAACGGGGTAACTATTATAAGCTTTTACGGGTTTATCAGATTAATTCATGTGTCACTCAGGTTGATTCGTAGCCCCCTGAAAAGACAATCAGGCATCCGGCTACCATAACTGCTTCTTTCCTACTGTACTTTTTTATGTTACCGAAAGATTCAAAGAGATAGAGGCGCTCACATTTCTTGGTGTGCTTCTTTGTTCATTGAGCACCACTAGAAACGGCTTCTGGCAGTACCTCTGTGGAGATCCAGCGGACACCTCGTTGTGCGAAACCTATAAGGTCGTTGCTGGCCTCTAGGGAATTTTTTTCTAACTGCTACTTTCTCCATTCCAGGTCCGAGGTCCGCTTTAATTCAACTTCCCTTGCTTGGCGCAACGGGGAAACTAGTACTCCTGAAAGTTGACCAGAGTCGTTCACCCATTTTCCGCGCTCGACGGTAAAATTTTGAGTTTTCGGTAAGACGGTAAGTGGCTTGTGGGAGGTCATACCGAGACCACGGATCGGGGTTCCAAAATTCCTAAACTTTTAGCGAACTTTTTTCTGAGTTTTTTGAGAAGGATTGCTAGATTGATTGGTCAGTATGGGCACATTTTATTCCTCTCTCAACTTCTTCTCCCCTCTTTCATATTCTTTATGGTAGGCAAGAAGAAATAATAGCCTGTTCCCATAATTCGAAATACAAGTGTGGCGCATTTATGCCTTTGAGCGAAAAAATCACTATCGATTAGTTGCGCGCAAAATCAATAAATACAATGGAGTGAGAAAGAGGCTTCTGGAGTCTAGTGGTTGTAACTGTATCTGGAAATACCTTGCGTATGGTCTCGTAGTTCTCTTCTAGACGCTCCTCGTCGGAAATGTCAACAACATACATGATCCCATGGACCTAAAAGCAATTTGTTTGGCACATATGTATTCATTCATTTGTTTATTTATTTACTTACTTACTAATTGAAAAAAACATGTTTTTCTGGTTATACAACTATGACACGGATAATATTTTTTGAGTTTTCTTTTGGCATCCTGTAAGAGGAGATTGAATCACGGTAGCGCATGGAGGCGAGCTTATCGGGCATAGCACCCCCCTTTTTCGCGTTAGGTCCTGACGCCGCGTGCGCCAGGCTACTACATACATGGCTACGTCGCAGGCCCTGTTGCAGCTCGAATCTCCTGACCCCGACTCGTTCTAAATCTCATAATATCAGGCATGCAGCAGTAGGCAAGGCACGTTCATTATGGCTACTTTTCGGAATCAAACAAGGGCCAGTCTAGTAAAAATGTTAGACTATGAAATGAATAGACCTTGAGTTGCTCCTTCTTAATCTGGTGGAGTCATTTGGTATTTCTGTTTCAAGCGCTACCTTCAGTGCGGTACCAGTCAGACGACCCGTGGGAGATGAAAGGCTCAGTTTATCGTGAGAGAACAAGTTGCGGCGTTTCACCTAATGCGATACGGCTAAAATGCTCCCTCGAAGACAATCTGTCCGCTCCTCTCCCTTGGCCCTCCCCTTTTGCAAACTAAATAGGTCCATAGCTGCAATAGCGTGTCACTTTCTCCGCTTAAAGGTGCGCGGGAACGGGATTGTAGGGAAGTAGTACCCGAGAGCCGTTCCGGCTCCGACAGCGCTATCCTCGAGATGCAGCACTTGCCTTACTCCAGAACTCCGCAACGAACACAAAGTCGGCGGTAGAGAACAGCCCGAAGTGAGAGGGCGCAGATAAGTAGCGCGTGGGACCATGGTTAGTAGTATGGCTGGCCTGACTGCAACGCAAGTTCAAAAACAGCACTCAGGTAGTACTTGCTTCGAACCTCGTTCCAATGCTTTTTTGAAATTGGCACGCTACTACCTGTGGACTTATTTACTTCGCATATGGCAAGCATCACCACCTGAGGTACCTGTACAAATTCTTCTGAGGACCTTTCTCTGAGTTTTTTATGCTCAAGAGACCGCTTGAACTTTTACCACCTATTAAGCGTGAGGTAGTCGAAAAGCAATTAAAGGTATAAATCATGATGATCATAAATCTCATCTCCAGGGTAACCATAGCAAACTATTCTCTGGTTCTCTTCTGAGCCCCCATATTATCCTTTGTTGAAAGATCGGCCCGTAAGATGAGGTTTTAGATGGTACCTTCATTCGTCCTGATCGCTTTTGCCCGATCCATCATCTTCAGAGAGCTGATGACAGTTGGAGCTCTTAATTTGTATAGTATTCGGGCAGGCAGGAGGGCAGGAGGTGGTGTAGTGACAAGTAGTGCGCTCACCACTCCTGCGATCCTGGGTTCGAATCCGGGTCGAATCCGCCTAGGCCAACCAAGCCTTCTACCCTGGGGACGGTAAATTGGTACCAGATTCGTCTGGGAGGATAAAACACTGACTTGTACATCGGCTGGCCACCGCAAGTCATTGTATAGGCCACATCGCATTCAATAAGCCACTACGATTCTGAATGGAAGTAGAATGCGTGCCGCATCCCACAAAGGGATTGATCAACGGCGAAGATTTTGTGCAAGATCCCCCCCCCCTATCGTCGAACTGCTCCGGCAAAAAGTTGCTTTCCGTGGCGTGGTACCTTTCATTGACCAGCATCTGATGTTCTGTGATGTGTTAGCCCCGTATAGCTACACAATTTGGTCTACGACTCCAAATTGTGTTATTTGCCCAGACGTAAACAAGAAAGTTGTGGGAAAGTTAGAGTAATTTACAAACAATAAGTTGAACTACAGGAGCACATACATCGGTATGGGCATCAGTCGTTCGCCTCCAAGAACCCCTAGCTGAAAAAGGCACGGTAAACGTCAGGCTGAGCAAAGGCTCCATCTAAAGAACCTCGTATGGCATGAAAAAAAGAAATGCTACTATTAGTTCCCATTACTCATCGGTGTACTGAGATCTTTGATATTTTATTGTAAAAAAGGCACCACTAATTTTCGGGGCGTTCGTTGGGCTCTTTATGCAAAAACAGAACTACCGTGAATGAAGATGGGGACCCCTACCTAACCCAGAAGGGGATTGAACCGCGATGTGGGTGAACCAGTCTTAAGTACCGTAAATCCATTCTTTATATTATTTGGAAGATGTTAAATCAGTTTTGTACAAAAACCCTCTGAGTGCCCCTTTTTTCAATTTATTAGCGACTGTAAACGAGTAAATAGTTCCTCTATGTAAATGCTGTTCCTCAATGTGAATGCTCACCTTCTCGGTATGCGCCATGTACTCTACCCAGCACTTTAAATCGAGGGCCATTTCAATGCTCACTTGACTCTAATGTGTTCGAATGTTTGCAATCAAACTATTGTTACTCTGCTGAGTGGTTTTGTCGAGAAGTGCTTCTTGTACCTTCTGAATCCTTAAAATTTTTGGGATGAGCTTCGGAAGAGCACAATACCCAATCATTTACGGGTACTATTTCCACGACAGGGTTAACCCAATGTATTTCTTTCATGACGCAGAGTTGGAGAGGGCGTGTCCGCGGACGTGGTTGTGAATGCGGAATATATGCATAAACGAGAAATTGCCTGTTTAGGGAACAAATTTAGGCATGGACATCATATGTACAAGACGGCAAGGACAGCGCAGGAAATGCCGAGACAACCGGCTTCGTGAATGAAAAATGGCGCAGTAGGGCCTTGATGGGGGCGCTAAATGGTTCTCAGCGAAGCTTACGCTGGTTACCTTGTGAAAACTTGTTAGTCCTTTTATCCAAAGTGATTCACTCGTTTCACAAGAGTTCACAGGTTCAACCAAAGCGAGACGTGCGCGAGACGTTTCAGTTAACATGACAACCCTCCGCAATGACAACCCTCAGCGCCGAAAATCGCCGTAGCAGACCGTAACAAGCAGACGCCGCCGGTCTCACAACAATGTCCGCTCACACGCCCCTTCTAATGCCGAGATAAGGACTGTGAACGCGCATCAAATAAATAAGCAAACAATAAAGATAATGCCATTAAACCGTATTACTACTTAACAGAGCTTCATTTGGGTTGGAACTTTCACTGACCTCGGCATAGTAATTGGTCCAGATGTCGCGAATTCGTTCGTGTCCACCGAGATCGTAGACTTTGATGGTGAATTCGTCGCTGTATTCCATATCGATCATGGAAAAGCCGTTGGTTGACAGGACCCCTCGTGGATTTTCTGCAAGAGTCAAATTTTTTAGGAACGAAGCGCCGGACAATCACAGACAGCTCGAGCCGCTTCTTGGCTTTCAATGTCTAGGCGCGCTCGCGCGTAAAATCAATAGCTTTTCTGAAAAGCACGGGGGAATTACATTTTGGAAGCAACTAGATCTTAACTAACCGCCTTTGATCATCTTCAATATCGTCGTCTTTCCTGCGCCATCGACACCGAAACAACCGATTTTGATCTCTCTGAAAAGAGCATCCTCTTCTGGTGAAGGTAACTAGAAAGCTTGAAGGTTTCTTCAAATTGCCTGGTTGCCACGCGACCGCACGCAAAGCTGTCACGAGTTTTGAACATGAATTTTCTGATGCACGTGAACTCTCACCTCCTTTGTTTCGGTGGCCTCTGTGTGCAGCAGCGCAATCCCATTTAACATTGAGACTGCGTGCGTTTTCTGGAATCTCCTGAGGCTTTGAACTGCATCATATAGAAGAAATAGCAAAATTAGATTGAACTGATGAATTCAAACAACTACACGTGAACTGAAGACGGTTCGAGGGGCATGCTACGATAGTCAGATAAGGGGAGAAAGGGCGGTGACTCAAAATCACTCTGTTTTCCTCAATGGCGTGGGCCGAATGAGGAAAGCGGAATGATTGCGATCCCCGCCTATTCGGTTATTGCGGAATGTGACTCAGTCATTAAAACATACAGTCTACGTGAAAGTAGTAACGGATCAATACCAGTCGAAGGCAGATAGGGAAAAAGATAAAGTGATCGGAAGAAAACCAAGTAAGGATGGAGAGTCATCACATTTTCTTTAAACGAACAGGCAAATAAGAAGAAAGAGAATATTCTGCTCAGTCGCCACCTCCATGATGAGAGGGCTACCCCGAGGTGACCTACCAGTGAGTAGTCTGTGCCATTTGTTAGATGAATAAACAAAAGCAGCTATCAAACGGAGACGCAGTGCGGCTTGGGGGGGGGCAGCGAGCGGTTGTCAGCTAAGGTGCAGAACACCTTGTAAAAACTTGTAAGCGGCCCCACAAGAATGAAAATGTTTCACATAAACTCGCAAAAGAACCAGCGAGCGTGTCAAATGCCCCCCCCCCTTCAAGCCGAACAGTGCCCAAATGGTTAGATCGCCAGGTTGCGCCATGTGTCTTTCTTCTATTCGGACCCAGTTTGTGTCGATTCGGCCTACGAAGGCCGCGCCACGCCGCCCGCCCACTTGATTAGTGTGAATCTACCTTCCCTCTCCTCTCGCTCTATCCGGATTTCAAAAGTTTTTTTTTAGATCAAGCAGTGGCCGAACTAGCCTCAAGCCCAGAGGGATGAGGACGCGTAGGGGCATGTGGAGGGGTACAGGTCCCCCCCCCATTAATCAGCGTCAAATAGAGAACAAGCCGCCCTTTTTCTGCCCTTCTAAATTCTCTCCCTAATTTATATGCATGCAAAAAATTCTGCAATAATTGATTCATCAGTTCCAGTCTAGAGCTGCATCTACCTCTGGCAAAGCCTGATCCTTTTACACTCTGAATACTAAAATATGTTAAAAAACATGGTAGTTTCTCCTTCGGAAAACCTGCCGTCGTAAAGTAGAGTGATTTGTTCGGGGTACTAGGCTGGACTCAATGCCGACAGGCGCACGGAGCGAAATATGCTTCAGCACTCACAATTTTCCTTGGTTTTCCTTTTCCTTTCTCCTTCCCTGCCACGGTTTTCAGCGATCGGGGGGCCGGTTGCTTTCCATCGATAGTGTCGATCCATCTAGATAGCCTTTATCGAGTTGATAACGCTCTAGGCATGCGTGGCCTAGACGCGACGGCTTGCTCCAGTTTCGCAAGAGTTCACAAGTTTCACCTAGTAAGACTTGTAAACCAGAAGTAGTGAAGCAGTAAAAAAGCAAAATGCCTCCCCCCCCATCACCGAACTGCGCCGTTCTTCCCTATTTAGAGTTGAAATAAGGAGTCCACATCATCTTAATTGAAATAGGTCCTTTAGTTCCTGTTTAGGCACTATTTACCATTTGATACCAATACTAGCACATTTCTAAGTGTTTGTGTGCTTTGAGAACCTTGGCTTCCACTGAGTCCCTTTCCGGTATGATTCACTCGTAAGACGTGAGGAATGGGGGAGGTTACTTATTTTAATGCTTCTGATGACTTTTTCTGCTGTTTTTTTCACGGGTGTGTCAATTAGCACCTCGTGGCTCATATAATGAGCGTCACATCCGCCCTTTTGCCATCATCTTTACGGCTAAAGCGAAAGGCGCTTCATAGGATGGGACAATATGCCACGTACTTAGGGGAAAAATTCAAAAAAATTAAGGAAAATGATCCTGATCTTTCAACCTTTTCTACCATTTTGATTTTTCGGCTTTTTCTACCGATGGGACAATATACACGTTACGTAGAAAAAATTCAAAAAAAATTAGGAAAATGATCCTGATCTTTCGACCTTTTCTACCATTCTGATTTTTCGGCTTTTTCTACCATGTGCCACGCATTCCTCTCATTCCGACTCCCTTAATGTTCAGTGGTGTTTAGTCAGTGTACGTCTATTCGCTTGGCGTAAATCCCAATAGGATTCTCCCAACAGGGAGTCCTATTTGACCACTGGGAAGGGAGAGCGTTGTGAGAACTAGGCATTTTTTTGGTCGGTAGTTTTCCCGTTTCAAGGCAGCCGCCACTCATGTCCGCTTCGCTGCTCGACATGGAAAACGGGCGGAAAAATTGGATGGGAGGCAAATTTGATCATCGAAGGCCAACAAATACACTAAGGTGTCAGTTAGGTGTCGTAATGGATGGAATAGAATAGTATGAAGACCCAGGGGCAGTTCGACGACGGGGGGGGCATTTTGCACTTTCGTTGCTTCACTAGTTCTGGTTTACAAGTCTCACTCTGGTGAAACCTGTGAACTCTTGTGAAGCTGGAGCAAGCTCGTCAAGCCATCATGGTAAAACCTGTCAACTCGAGAAAGGCTGTCTAGATGGGTCGACACGTCGATGGGAAGTAGCAAAGTGCAAAATGCCCCCGTCACCCAACTGCGCCGGTTCACATTTTGTGGGAGGGGGAGGTTGCACTGTCACCGTCATTTAACCCATCCCGATTATTTCCCAGCGTTTAGTGAGCCCATGTAGTCATTAATATGGGCCAGCGTGGCTTATGTCGATGCTCAATGCAACAACATACTTAACAAAGAAGCCTAATCTGATTTCACCAGCACCCGAGGAGTGGAGGCTTGTGCCAATCCGGACCTGAACCCATTTTGAGGTGAGCAGCGCCCCTCGCCATTACCAATTTTACGCCAGGCATGCCATGACACTGATGAAAATTGCCATCAATGTAGCCCTTCTCCCAAGAGACATCTAGCCGCAGCAGATCATAGTGAGAGTAGAATTGTGACATCATCGACTAGGGGGTACATAGTACGCCTGGAACAGCAAAAATCAACGGAGGGAACATTTCGCGAGTAGGTCAATAAGCTCCCTTGCGCA
>MU932270.1:0-12286 GCA_036418165.1 Cooperia oncophora | reverse complement strand
TGCATATTCGTTTTGTGAAGAATGAGTGAGTGGAATGCAGTCCCAAGGGAACATAAATCAATGTAGGACAAGGAGCAGAATAGAAGAAATACAACAAAAGGTAAAATGAAGTGAGGGGCGTTCAAAGAATTTTCTGCGGAACTGGGACCATCATGAAGACAAGCCCCGCGACCTCATATTGTGAGCAGTGGCGTTCAATTACACACCTACAGTAGCTAATAGACTCTTTGAGCAAAAGAGAACAAAAAATTATGGAGAACAGTCCAAGTAAGGACCTGCAGCTTCAGTTGTCCGGACCTGCTCAATTCATGCCAGCAAAATGACATCCTGCCACCTTTGGCCACCACTGATCGTTTCCTAGCTTCATCAATGCTAACACCGTCCAACAATGAGGAAAAAACCAAAAACACTGCATGAAAATTGAACTCGTGTCGACAATAGCGTGTGAGTTTTGGTGGGCGGGGCAACTAGGGAGGCGTCTGAACTGCTACTTCTGGTGGCCGTTACGTTCTGTGAAGCCGCGAAAGTGGCACAGTTATAGAGACTGGGGACCAGACTACTTGAGTAAGGAAGGAAGCTTACGAACTGCGAGCGCGGGGCTGCCTTCGACATAAATGAAGAGTCCATCCTAAGCCTAAGGGCCAAGGAGCTTTCCAACCTCATGAGGGTAATCCCAGTTCTCAGGCAAGAAGCAAAACAAACCATTGCTGCCTTCTATAGTTTTTCTACCCAAGTCAATTTTTTCTAACTCTACAGAGAGTCTGTGACCCCCCCCCTTCCCGACCTCCAGGTCACCGGCACCTGAATGAGCTTACCTTTCTGGAAACAATCACAAAGCATCAGCTAAATTACATTTCATAATGAGTGCAGCATATATGAAGCGGAACTTAGGAAAATGCATTCTGAATGATGGATTAAGGATAAGAATGCTCCCCTGTGAACCTTCCACTCGAAGCAAAGGGTGAATTCATCGCGGAATGGGTCCTCGCTCAGGTTAGAAGTGGGCGCAGTTCGGCTTTATAAGGGCATTTTGCAGGCTTCCTTTGATTCCTTTGACCACTGCCTTCTGTGGAGACCCTTAAATACCTGCAGTATATGAGCTTCGCTCACACTTGACAAGAATCTGCAGGTGTAATTTGGATCATCTAACGAAAGACACCGGCAAAAGTGGAAAACGCCTTCTCCCCCCCCCAACCCGTACAGCGTCCAGAAGTATACTAGTTGCATATTGCTGCGTTCAAAGGGAATGCTAGAGAGAAGCAGATATCCGACAAATGAAAGGAACAAACTGATGACGGGCTCAGTGGCAAACGAAAGTCATACGACAGACGACCTCGGCGGCTCTCGCAGTTACGGCGAAAAAACGTCCAGGAAATGCCAGACTACGATGAACGATCGATGAACAAGCCAGCTTCCCAGAAACTCTGGTATATAACATTGAAAAATTAGAGAAAGATCTAATTAAACATATAATTCGATTAGATTGTTAGTACCATTCGGTTTGGAGGGGCATGTTGTACTTTCGCTAGTCTCTTTTGTTAGTTCATGATAGCTAACGGGTCTCATTTAGGTTAGACGTGTAAGTTCATGTGAAGCTGCGAAATTTGTTCAATGACCCTTTTTTCCATTCACAAAATTTACAGGTCTTCACAAGGTGACTCGTAAAGTGAGATTGAGGTGCCCCTTCCAATCCGATGTTGAGCTGAATAAGCCCGCTCGCGGCGTTTTCACCCCTGTTTTCTGTGCACGACCTCCTCTTATAAGTCGAGAACCTTCTATTTTTGGGATTCTACGGTCCACTGAGAGTGAACAGTTCATATCATCGCAATCAGTTGAGGCGGCCGCAGAAGGGATGAAATGAGCCTACCCGCGGCATTCTCACCACTCGTTGTTTTGTGGTCAAATCGGTCGTCAACCGATCACTATTGGTAGAGAAAGCAGCCCGAGGCGGGGCTGCGCCCCTGCTGACACCGCCCCGACTGATTGCGACGTCATTAATTACAGGCGTACCTCCAGAAATATAACTAATTTTAATGTGCTTAATCTAGCGAAAATGAGATGCTCAGCGTTCAGCTTGCATTCAGCTAATAGGAGCTGTGGGGTGCTATTTAAAATTCGAATTTAGAACAACACTATAATTGACCCAAAGGCTTAATTAGAAATGCACTTTCCGCCGTAAAGGCATAAGTAGAGTCTCATCGAGAAGTACAAAGCAATTTCGCAGGCCAAATGAACCTATTTTGAAAGGTAATTGGAGATCCTGAGCCGAGTACTCTTGCTAGCGAGTAACATATCGTACAATTCTGCAGGCCATTCTCGGAGCACAAGTAAAAACTTGAGTAAATCAACACTTTTCCGAACTGCATGACACACATGGTGTGTCATACATTGTCCTCTCTGTGCTCTTTCACATTGTCTATTTCGCATCTCTTACATGTTCTGAAATTATCAGAACGCGCTTGTAGACACGGAATACCCATATCTCAGAAAAAAATTCAAAAAAAACCGTAAAACAAAATGGAATTATTGACTATCGATGTAAAAAGTAGCGAAATGATGCAGAGATTCTCACAGAACGGCGGCCCACAATGTGTTAAACAAGTACCCTACTTTCTGGGGTTTGAGGCACAGTCCTTAACCAACTCCTTTCACATCTCACAGTAAGAACCTACCCAGTTCCTACGATAACTTCTTGGCTCGAAAAACCATGAAAACCAGGTTAACCTGGTTGTCCAAAGACTTGCCCTCATCTGACAATAAAATAAAAATGAAAAAATAAAAGCTATCCGAGTGGTGTATGTCTGCATGGTAAAATGAGCAAGGATCCATTTAGTAAGCGTGAATTTGAATGAGTTTGGTACCAGTTTCCTTTTTGCATAATCCTGACGGTATTTTCGTACGCGAATAGTAAACGCGGAATAGTGTTCGTTTCATGTGATGAGAATGATTTTCCAATGATCTCCCCTATATTGAAAGGTTTCCGCCGATCTATGTTCATAGTCATAAATTAGCTTGGTGACCTATACAATAACCTGCCCGAAAGACACGTCAGTGTCCTTGTCCTCCCAGGTGAATGTAGTTCCAATTTACCGTTCCTGGGGGATAGATGGCTGCGGATGTCCGTGACTTCCTTGGTCGCCCTTCTACAGATCATTCGAAATCAATCGCAGCGTGATCGGGCGCACTAATGGCAGCGTTCAGACTTGTGGTCGCCCTACAACTGTAGCGCTACGCATCGTCGCGCTACAGCTGTCGCGCTACGATCGTCGCGCTACAGCTGTCGCGCTACAGCCGTCGCGCTACAGCTGTATCCAGCTTCCTTTTATATTTTTTTCTGAATTTTAACCATCTTCTCTTTGTTTGCCATATTTATCTGATGCTGAGCTCCTGTTTTTTTTTACTTTACCACATTTTTTATCACATTTTTATATAGTTTTTGATACAGAGCACTTATGATTAATTGGTTTTATTTTCGTTTCCGACTCTATTTGGTTTTAGGGTTGCTACTGATGTTTGATTTCTTTGCTCGATGTCTTGCATTGGTGCCTCGTGTTGATCCCGATTGCGAAATTGTTTTCATTCCATTATTAAAATGTGGTAAAAATGCGGTAAAGTAGAAAAGAGCTCAGCATCAGATAAATATGGCAAAAGAGGGTTGAATTCAGAAAGAAAAAAATATAAAAGGAAGCTGGATACAGCTGCTAGCAGCGGACGATCGCTAGCGCTCACATTGTAGCCGCTAAAAACGTCGAACGCTGCCTATTACCACTATAAGAGGGCAAGCGAAGCTCGCGCCATCGCAGTGTCTTCCTTTCGCTCATATTATTATCCTTCCGTCCGATTTCCTCCTTATCCCTTTAATGAACACTAATGCTATTTTCGAGCTCTTGGAAGACTTATTCATGCGATAATGCAATCTTTTTGTGGAAGGATTGCTTTGCGATGATGCAACTGTTAAAGGCAATTCCCGCGACCACACTTCATTGGTAATACAGTTCAAAAAAAGTGTGCCTTGCTGATTGATTGACTTTACTGAGCGGAAGAAGAAAAGAAGCGCAATAAGACCCTTGTTTATTTCGAATCGGGAGGAAGATCAATTGTGAATTGCAAAAGGCGGCGAGACACTGATAAGAGACGAGAGGGCCAGAAAATGAGGGGCGAGAGAGCGCAATGGCAATGTCACAACGACACCGGTTACGGAGGCCGGCATGCGGCCAATCGGAGCCAATGGGCCTAAAACATGATCGCCGTGCGTTCTTCTTGCTGTTTTTCAACATTTGGAAGCAGCATATCCTCTACTGTTGCCTGCTTGATCATCATGCACGCTTATGAGGTTCTAGCCTTAGTTTATCGCGGAACGTGCCTTTAAAAACTGTTTGCCAGTATTCTTCATCTATTATACGCATTTCCTCTTAAGCTTTATTACTCATTTCGATCCCACCGAAAATGTGTTTCGGTAAAATTGGTAAACGTTCAATTGCCCATGTTTGAGGTGTGATTGAGGTTCGAGTGAGCCCATCTGTCTCACAAATCTGGACCACCGCGCAAACAGCCTAACTTGATTGACCTGAACGGGCAATAGGCTGGATCCCATAGTGCGAATGAGTCCCCATGTGCACGTTTCCCACTCATTTTTCCTTCAGTACACTGCGTAGCATTTTTCGTGGCTTGGAATTAGCTGAGCTGCAAGTCCTGGCGTTCAATGTGCTAATACTAGCGGATATTAGATTCGATGAACTGAAAGATATTTCAGGTCGCTCACGAGTTCCCAGGACCCGCGAGAACCAAGAACTCATTCCCAGCACTAATGTTTGATGGAGTCACGTAGGAAGGACGAAAGTGAAGGAATGAAGTCAATAAGTGAGAGTTGGCAAGAGGCAGAAATCTAGGAAAAGTCAACTATTGTCGCGTTTGCGCGCGTATTATAAAGAAGCTATGTTCTGAAGAATTTCTTAAACAAAAGTCAACATTAGCTTTTTCACCCACTCAAATAAAGACGTTAATACGCGCCAGTACGAAGCGGGGGGGGGGGCACGCCGCACTTTCACTGTTGCAGCATTTTCGGTTTACAAGTACACTCTGGTGAAACCTGTGAACACTTATGAGCCGAAGCAGACTAGTCGAGCTGCCATGGTAAGTGGTATATGTGGGATCTTCATTGCCTTTTACAGAACGTTGACCAGGTACTCTTCACCGAGTAGTGACAAATGTTGTCTCATCCAAACCTGCACTGGTCATACTTCGCGCTTCAAACAAGATTCACAAGCGTCTCTACTTGAAATAGCTCGCACACGTCAGAGCAAAGCACAAAATGCCCCCTCTGCCCGTCGCGGAATTGCGCTAACAATCAAAACCTGTAATCAATAGTAAATAGCAGACAAAGTAATAAAAATGACGGAGCCGAATGAATATGCATATAGAACGAAAATATGAGGAAAAATTTTGCGCCTTCCCTTCGGGTGCTTTGCGTGCATTGCTGACAAAAGTTATTCAGGTATGCGGTACCGCATCAATAAATGATACCTAATTCCCCGCGCCAGCACCAAAATAACGCAACGCTAAATGGGGTTCTTTATCAAAATCGATGCAAGCTTACGCACCACAGTTATTTAGGACCTAATTACCAATACATATTCAGTCTGAAGTCTATTTTGGTCGCCGATTCCTCAAGCACCAACTTTCTCGTCGCGACTTTTTCCACAAATTAGTACACGTCGCCTCGCCGCTGACGTCCGGCGCGGCCTCTTCTGATACGGCCCGGCCAGCCGCCTGCGCTCGCGGCTTTCTCTCCGCGCTTACTCTTCCCTTCGCATATGTCGAGACTCAAACTGATATCCCCTTTTGTTTCTGTACTCTCACTTTCTACTTCAACGGCTGTCTGAACGTACTCTTCCATCGTATTTGCAGAGTCGACATCTTGACTCCGCCCACCTCAGAGCAGACCCCGCCCACAATTTTTGTGCCCCACAATCTTCACCGGCGACCCTCTGCTGACCTTAATCCACTTTTTTCCGGTCTTCGGAGTGCTCTGGGACCGTTTCTGCAGATCTTTTGTCTGACTCCGCCCACTTCGAAGCAGGCTCCGCCCCCAATTTTTGTCCACAGTCCTCACCGGCGACCCTCTGCTGACCTCAATCCACGTCTTTCCTCTCGCGTCTTTGAATGTTGCTTCGGACAGTTTTAGAGGATATCTTCGTCTGGCTCCGCCCACCTTCGGGCTGGTCCGCCCACAATGTTATACCACCTTTCTCATGGCACGCACCCCTCTGCTGATTTTGAACACTTTTTTCCCGATCTGGAGTGCTCTGATCCTCACACTATTTTGCAGGATTTTCGTCTGACTCGCTTAAAACCGCGCAGCAAGCCCGCCCACATGTGCCCCACAGTCCTCACCGGCGAACCTTTGCCGACCTTGACGCACGTTTTTCCGGTCTTTGCAGTGCTCTGGAACCGAGCTACAAACTTTTAAAATGAGTATCCTGCGGTTTAGGGCAAGCTCCGCCCACTGTGGGCGGATCTCAACACATTTTGAGCGTGCCCAATACTCGCCAGATATTTACATTCTGCACTGAGCTTTTTGCGGCTTCTGAACACTCTCGCGAACCGAGTTACTGAGTTTTATGCGAAGCACCGCCCACCTTGAGTACGCCCCGCCCATTTTGGATGTGTCTGCCACAGTTAGTCTGGCGACTCCTTACTAACCTTATTCCCTTTTTCCCATCTTAGGCTGCTCCGGAAGCGAATTATGAACATTTTTCTGCGGAACCCCAAAATTTCAGCGAGTGCCCCGCCCACTGTGGGCGGGGCTTCGCATAGGTCAAGTGTGCTTTTTATTTCTTGTCCCATGCTATGGGGTGATGATGGGCATGATCACATGTATGAAACCAATCCTTGACGCTGGTGTTGACCCGAAGTCGCCGCTGGAAATGAGTATTATTTTGTAACAAGGGTAAAGTAACCCCTAGGGAAGAAACAGAGTAAGTGTGCATGCATATTTTCAAAAATATCTTCAGAAGAGGTGTTAACCATTTTGCCGAGAACCATTTTCAAAGCAAAGAAAGTGACTCAAATGAACAAATTACTTCAAAACTCTAAAGCTCTAACCACTCTAAAAACTGGCGCTGTTTGGCCTGGGGGGGGGGCAGGGGGTGGAGGAGGACTTTTTGGTTTGTTGGTTTCTTTCACTACTCCCTGGTAACTCAACGTTTCTCCTTGGTGAGACTTGCAGGCTCTTGTCCAGTGTGAATAAACCTTGTGCTATTGCATAGCTTTACAAGAAATCACAGGTCTTCACAAGAGGCATCGTCAGTGATCGATAGGAACCAGCAAAATGCCCCTCCAAGCCAAACTGCGCTAGAAAATGTATCATTTGTGAACACAAACCACACATTTCTAAGGAAAGTAACTTGCAATTGCACAGAAAAGACAACTTTGAAAGTGTGCATTGCAGGCAATGCACGAACATGCCACAAAGAGTGAGCGCTGCAGAGCCGGCAATGCACGGGGCGCTCTACGTGCTAACAAGAGGGGATACTACTTTGCGTTCTGATGGGAACTATGTGCATGCTGTTGTTTGCGTGACCGGAAATAGGCCATCACACATATCGTTGCAGGCCACCCAACATAATTCAGGAAGTGAAAGGGGAACGGCTGGGAGGGTTTTTCAGTTCGCGCTAAGCCATGGACTAATAGAAAGTGACAGCTGGAATTAGCGAGAGCATAGAAAATGAACGAATAGAAGACTCCTACTGAGGCACGCCCTACGTTGGGGAATCCCCAGCGGGGCTCATATTCGGCCGTAGAGGGAGGGATTGGGGCGTATTCTGCTTGAAGTAAAGAATTTTCTTGATCGCTGATTTTTTTTTATTCCCACGCGCTATATCGTTGAAAGACTCCATTAAGGGGGTCATCTTTGCTCGTCGCTTTCAAAGAGGTGAGGAGGGGGCGTATCTTCCCCTAGGAAAGTTTTCCGGTGGTTCACTTCTCGCGGCTTCTCACGTGTCACATGTACTGTACTACGCCTTTCTCGCTTCACGGCAATCCGCTGGGAACAAACCGCAAAAATTTTTGAATCTTTTCGGTTTTTTTTGGAAAAATTCTTGGAAAAAGTGGTAGCGAGTTGGGAACTTAGGATGGTAACGAAGAGTCCTATTATGCAAAAATACGATCGCGCTACAACACATGCCCGCTCTGCGCAAATCCTGGCTCCTCAAATTGTTTCTTCTCATCGTTCAGTACCAAATGACTCCAACACTGGAAAATAACGGGGGGAAAAAGTTTTGGAACAACTTTAAAACGTAAGAGAAATGAGCTTGCGGAGACGGCATTATCATTACGGTAAGCAATTCACAACGAGCTTTTACACCAAAGCGATTCCATCGTTGGTGAATTCAAGCGCTGCCAAAACCCATTTTGCCCTGCGAACTGAACTGCTATTGCTACAGAAGTCAAATGCAAGGCACAGGCAGTGATCGGGAACTTTTTTATAGCGTACCTTATTATCCTACCATCAGGGTCAAAGGTGTTTGATGTGTGATTCCTTCGAAACAACCCACTTCAGCGTGTTTACTGACTACTTTTTCCGGGTGTCTCTATTATGGTACTTTTGCAACAGAGCACCTCGTACAACGGGGATCTCCAGCCCAATGGGAGAGGGGTCGTATTTGGTTGCTAGAGGGAAGGGTAGCAATCGTCTTCAAGAAAAATGTTCCCAGTTGTTGACTTTTCTCGCTCTTTTTTGTTTCACGCCGCCCAAACACACTCAAGCTTTACGACATTACCGAGACTTTGGATGGAGATCAAAGGAATCAAGGAACCCTCCACGAGGCTCCTACTTGCTTCCGCTCCACCGCTCCATGAGTAGTGTAGTGGGGCAAGAGGAAATCTGAGAGTAGGGGGTGGAAGGGTCGTTTTGAGAAAAAAAATCCCCTCGGCGCGATGTTTGACCCTTCAAGCGATGCGCAGCGCTTTCCGGAAGAGCTCGCTGGTACCACTTACTTGACTTTTACCTCTCTTAGGCCCTCTGGGGGACCCTTATGGGATTTTCGAACACTGTTCTCTCGCCCCCGCTCCCCATTTGATGATTTTCCCCATACTTCTATCTAAGGCACCAGCCTCCCCCATTACCGTACCCATACCCATATAAAGCCCACCAAGACCCGAATCCCTATCAAAATTGGTGCTGAGAGGAATTTTGCACTCTCGATGATTCCTTTCACTGGTTTATGTCCATTAACAGGTTGCACTTTGGTAAGACATGTAAACTCATGTGAAGCTATGGACTGGTATAAGTGAGCGATCACGGTTACTGGTATGTACAGGTCTTCACTAAGATTCCTGAAATACCTTAGCTAGGTACCATTTGGTGTGACCACCAAGCCAAACTGACTAAAAATTCACAACAATAACCAACGGAAGAAAGCCAGTTCACTTATGACTTAAAGGCACATTCGCGAAAAAATTGATAATGTCCTCTCAAAATGTTCGGACGACACCAGAACGGCGATTTTGAGTCCTGGCTACTTATCAAAATGTAAACGCAAGCAGGCGCTAGAAGCTGAGTAATTAGAGCCCAATGAACACCCATTAGGCCTCCATGCCGACCCCTCACGGCTGCATAGCCTACTAAGCAGTAGCCATATGTTTCTTACCTAACAGTATTCGCCACATTGCTCTGTGCTGCTGCTTTCTTCGCATAATCAGATATCTTACACTTTTTGTGACTATTGAGTTCCGTTATCCGCCAATTTGCGTAATCGCAACTGTGCTGCTCTTAAGTGTTTCTCAGCCTATCGCAAATCCTAACTCTCTGATATAAATAATGGATTAAGGCCAATTTCGAGCACTTTGGTAGCTGACCCTCGCGTGCATATCTAACAACAATAAATAAATAAATAATACGAATTTCGCAAACTGAAATTACGTAAACTGAGAACTGCGTCTCAAGAACTGGATATCCGCTATAATTGTAAATATTAATGCAAGTGAGTATTAAATTACCAGTACCCATAATAGTAGCTTTATGAGAATGAGAATAGATGAAGCTGACCATCACATAACTAGATCCGTTCCAAATTCGCAGCAGTTTTTGTTTTGTGCGACTGACAAATCCGGCTGGATCTCTATCAGGCGAGTATGAATTCCATGGTTACGCAATAATTGAACTGTTTACGGAGAAAAGAAGGAAAGTACTATCCGGTAGGAAAAAGGGGAAATTCAATAAAAATAGGGAAAAACTGCTATGGCACGATTGGCTGATTCTCAGGTGGGAGGCTGTTCCAAAAGTCTCAAAGGTAGAAAACAAAAAAAATAAACCGCGAAAACAGCTGGTTGTTCAGCAGAAAGAGACGGCTCGTACGTTGGGGAAGCTCAGCGAAGGGAGTCGTATTTGCTCGCAAGGAAGGAGCCTATTCGCCCATGAGGAAAGTTCCTGGTCTCTAACTTTTCTTGGGCCCTCCTGCTTCGGTAGCGCTACGCCCTTACCACCCACCCCCGCTCGACGGTAGTTTTTGGGGCAAGCATGAGTGGACTCTCGACTCCTCAAAAGTGGTAGGGAATTGAGGGAATGTTAGAAGACAGTAGGCAGAATGGTGAATCAGGAAGGGAGAGATGTCGTACCAGACGAGGAATTTTCAAGGGGCAGGGTTGTATTTTATAAAGTTTTCCCTAGCGGTAGGACAAGCCGTTTTAGTAGGAGGTCACCTTGCGACATCACTTTTAGAAGTGCGACAAGAACTCTTTAATAATTAATTGAAAGGATTTCCTAAAAGACGGTATGGGATGGAGGAAAGGGTGGAGGAAAGGAAGCGGCAAGATAGCACGCGTTCGAAAGAGAGGGAAGAAAAAAGGGAGGGATGACTTTTGAAGTGCGGCAGACACCTCGCTTCTACATTTGTGCGACGTCGCGTAGTGATCCTTAGTCGCACACCTCAAAGATCTCATCACGATTCATGTAGCTTATTTTCTGTGGGGGGGGGGTCCAAGTATCTAACGCGCACCTTCGCCTCCTAAGAAATACTCTGAAGAGTCAGCACACGGAAACCTTCTCAGAAGCAAGAGATGACTTACTCCCTCCCTCCATCGACCAGATGCGAAGGGAGTTGTATTTGGTCGATGGAGGGAGGGAGTAAGTCACCCCCTCCATCGGCCAAATGACTCCCCAAATAAGACTCCCTTCGCAGTCATCTCCCTTTGGGGATCCCCAACGTATGACGGACCCTGTCCTGTACCCACATAGCCTCTTTCTTAATCCTCGCCCTCAATATTCAAAACCCCTTCTGGAGCCTTTCACTGAAAGTAAATCACAGTGTGTAACTTCCTTCTATTCACTATCTCTCTTGCAGAGACAAACTTCATCTCTCGCTCTAGTTATTACTCTCATTTACTTATTCAGTCGTCCTTTAGCGTCCGTGGGGCTGCCGGAAAGCTTCCGTAACCAAGAGGGATTAATCAGAGCGAGAATAGAAAGCTCATTACCAGAAAACCGCGTTACCTAGGTGAGATTCCCAGAGAGACCGTGGAAATGAGTTGCTTGAAATGATGCCAACAAGTGAAGCAAAAAAATCAAACAAGGGAAGGATAGTCGTGGGAAAAAACTGAAAAACTAGGAAAAAAGATTAAGGAGAGAGGACTAATCTCCATTTCTCTAGGATTAGGTTCGAGTAGGCAACTTCAGTTGGATAATAGCTTGAAGGTCAACAGAAAGGAAGACAGCTCGAAACTAATTTGATAAGGAAACGAGGGATGTTGACTTGTCACATGGTCGGCTAGCATTGCTAATGATCCTCGAGGTTATCCTCTCAAAGACCTGCAATCCATAAGGTGATGGGAAGTTGGTTTCTAGGAAAGGGAGGTAAACCGTTTCGAACCTTCTCATTCTCAAGGCCACAGCGTTCTCGTTAGGGAAAGTTTTTTAAGTTACAAGGTTTTTTTAGGTGGAGAAGGCTGGTACTTGGATTTTGTGGTCCTGGGTCTGGAATCGGTCCAGATCCCTCGTCTTGGCTACGGTCCCAGATTCTGAGTGGACTGTTTCATGTGTGAAATGCGGTGGAACTCAACTGGAACTGGACTGGAATGGAATGTACCGTGTAGCCGGACTTGACTCAAAAGCTCAGAGTAGACCTCTCAACTCGCAGAGGCTTTTTGCTTGGCCTAACCAAGAGGTACTGAGGGACCGAGCAGAACTTCAGAATGAGGAGGTACAGTGATTTTCGCTAGAAACGCTGGATTTCAAGGGGCTAGGATTTCCGGAGTGCTGGCCTCGTTCCACAGCAACTGTAGAAGAGGA
>MU932267.1:0-13498 GCA_036418165.1 Cooperia oncophora | reverse complement strand
AAATGGTGGAAGACCTGGTCGAGCGATTGGTACCAGATTCGTCTGAGGATAAAACACTGACTTGTACATCGGCTGGCCCCGCAAGTCATTGTATAGGCCACATCGCATTCAATAAGCCACTACGATTCTGAATGGAAGTAGAATGCGTGCCGCATCCCATAAAGAGATTGATCGAAGGCTTTATCCTTTATCTGAAAGTCCACGTTGATAGAATGGGCGGAGACTGTCAGCTGCTATGCTTTCCTAATTGCTGTGAGGTACAACAGTTGATGATGCTCCTTCCGTTATGGTTGAGGGAACGGCTTTTCAAAGGAAGGCGCAATGGGTGTGGGTCTCCGCCCAGCCATGAAGCGTGTAAGCCGTGCCTTTGTAGCACCGCTTTGAACAGCTATTGGCGGGATTGCGGATAGCGTATAAGCTTTACATGGGGACATAGGTGTGTTAGAGGAAAATGACTCGTTGCCATATGAAAGGCACCTAGTAAAAAGATTGAGGGTGCTGTTCGGCTTAGGGGAGGGGGAATTTTACACATTTGCTTATTCCTTTTTTTCGATCATGCTAACTGGCAGAGCTTGTAAACTCTTGTGGAGCCGTGAAATGGAGCAAATGAGACGTTGAGAAACAGGTATTCACAAGATGGCTTGTGCAAGCTGAATACCACTTGGTGACTCCCCTCCCCCTCCTCCCCCCCCTCCGAGCCGATTTGCGCCTGATTTATCGCAGCCGTTTGTCAGTATCAGTGAGGATCAGCAACATTTTTCAGGTGTTAATCTATTCTCTAGCAGGTGGAGTTAGTATGCAACTAAGCGACTATTATTGGTTGTTAACTCTACAAGTGGATCGGGTCACTATAGTCAACTGTATGAACTTGAGCTCATTTGTGCTGTCTGAAGTGATCAGGGTAAGCCTTCTTCGGCACCCGACGATGGTATAAAAAACTACGCAACAGAGCTGCACATCGTTGTTGTTGTAACCCCAAACATGGTGGGGTCTATTGGTCGCCGGGAGAGCGGGGGGGGCTTCATACTCTAGCTGCCAGGGAAATTTCATTTCGGTAGTACATTTGAGGGTGCAATTTTCTCCCTTGTTTTCGGCCTTCTAGGGGAAGTGGATACATTCATGATTTTTTCCGCGTTTCATGCGTGCCTAGTATTACCCCCTCCCCCAGGGCACATATGTGTTGGGGAATCCCCTTAGGAGGGGTGCCGGGGGGGTCGTATTTGGGCTGGGAAAAATTTATTCTGATAGTTGATTTTCTCGCTTCACGGACGTTGTAAAGGGGGGGGGTCGTACTTGGTCATTGTTGGGAGATTACGTTTTGGGGTGATTTTCCTTTTCTACGTGCGTTAGCGTAGCTATATACCCCCCCCACTGCGCAGAGCCCCAAATTTTGGAGAAAAAACAAAATAAGGAAGTTTTCGAGAAATTTTGTTCACTGAAAAAATCTGGCCGGTTGGGTAAAAATCTGAGACTTTGGTTAAAAGGGGGGGCGGGTCGTATTGATCTCGCGACTTCTCCCCACCTCCCCCTCCCTCCCCCTCCCCTCCCCCCGCTCGACGGCTCGATGAGGGAGGGACAGGAGCGCCGGTGGTGGGTGTACCACCCCCCACCCTCCAGGTTCGGACAGACTCGACTAAAATCCACCAAAACCAACTTGATGTGCCTGCCCCCCCCCCCTCAACTCTCTCGTTGGTGTGGGAACTAGACGGCCCTTATTTAGTCCTTTTTCAGGAATGGTATTCTGGTAAGCTGAAACATCTACCAAGTATAGATATCACGTTTGTAAAAGATGGAAATGTTTCGTACCATTTTAGCACGGAAGATTTGTTTTGAAGAGAGTGTGATAATACAAAGTTCGATTTTGCTTTTTTTCTGCTACACGTTCCAGCCCAAGGAAGGATCAGGCCGATCATTGTGTCTTTCTTACTGGTGCGCCCTTCTTTCTAGCACGTTAATCGCAGGTGGCGAACCAATGCGAAAGGCACAGTGGTATGTCTGACTCCGCCCACATGATCGACGCGGATTATGCCTTTATGTTCTCTGTTTTATTGGAGTCATGATTCCAGATAGTAGAAAATTCTGCTGTGATTTGAGCGAAGAATCGATTGCGATATGAAGCAAATCAACAGGGTAAGTCCAGTATTTCACCTGCATATTGAGCTTTGTGCAAGATCACTAGTACATGTTGTTTGTACAAATTTCCAACCACAACAAGAAGGCCTTATGAAATGTTTGATCCCGCCCATTCGGTAAGCGTGGAGCGGCCTTTGAACGAAACTTTCTGACCTTCTAGTTTTGCGTAATTTTTATGCAAGGGAGATGATAAAGAAGCGTTTACGCTCCACTAAATAAGGAACATATTGTGGAAGTGAAAGGTGAAAGAGAGGGGTAACACTATATTTTCTTACTGGTTCGATAGATTGCCGCGCGTTTGGGTGGGGAGGTGGGGGGGGGTGGTAGGCACAGTTTGTGAGTCTTTCTCCACTCGTTCAGCATATATTTTGCCTTTCAAGCATCGCTTCCAATGACCTTACGAGATTATGGTATGCGATCGAGTGGGCAGGAAACACTTAACGGGCCTGTCGGAAATAAGCCTGTTTGTCGCGTCCTCTCACCGAGTACCAGTGATATCTTTTTCCCAAGCTCGGCTTGCGGTAGCGGAGTGCGGCGACGAATAGTTTGACACTCTTCATCGCCCACCCCCCTCTCCACCCCCAACTAAACCACACCCTTCTAGCGCTACATTTGAAAACGTTTCAGATATCCAGTGAAGGACGACTTGTAATACGAGATTACTGGGCCGTGAATATGGTAAAGTAACCGTTGTCGTCGGGTAAGTCCTGCTTTGTTCGCTGTTTCAGGCAGTTACAGCTACAGTAATTTCAGGCGCTCAATCGGCCTTCAGCGCTCAAAGAACTGTTTCGATATATTCCATTGGATGGCAAACGATACAAGATGCCTCCATGTCTTTCGCTTCTATTATGTGTAATGATCACGTCCTGTCAAAATGCTGCATGTAATGTTGCACTTAGGAAATTTTCGTGGCCGAACTAGTCGCTGGGGGGGGCATGCCGCGGCGCGACTAAGTTGGTTGCTTGCGCCTTCTCACCGAGAGGAAGATCGCCACACGCAGGAAGAGGCTGGGACAGGCAGGGCAGGACTGCCGTTCGGAAAACTTCTTACAAGATGCGACCTTCCCCTCATAATTTCTCTTTTGGTACGGCTCCTCCTTTACCCAATTTCCAACCCCTGAGCCCTTCTCAGGAATTTCCGCTTTTTCCCCAAAAACACTGCCGTCGAGCAGGGGACGGGGAGGAGTTTGGGAGCCGGAGACGGACACTTGAAACCGAAAACAACATGGAGAGAGAAATTTCTGAGGCCAAACCCGACTCCCCCTCCCATCGAGCGGCCAAATGCGACTGCCATTGGAGATCCCAACGTGCTGCGGCATGGGAGAGGACCAGACCATCAGAATGGGCCCAGCTCAGTCTGGCGACGTACCTGCTCATCCCAGCCGTCAAAAATGTCAAAAAGTACCGTACGAGTAAGTGAATGTTGTGAGCTGTTCTATAAGTTGCGCACCGCAAGATCCATCCATGTCCAGCTTATCTGGTGCGTGACTCCTGGGACACTAGCAGTTAGGGCGCAGTATGCCGACGGGGGGGGGGCATTCTGCACTTTCGTTGCTTCACTAGTTCTGGTTTACAAGTCTCTGGTGAAACCTGTGAACTCTTGTGAAGCTGGAGCAAGCTCGTCAAGCCATCATGGTAAAACCTGTCAACTCGAGAAGAGGCTGTCTAGATGGGTCAATGGGAAGTCGTTAAAGTGCAAAATGCCCCCCGTCGACAAACAGCTCCAGCAGTTAGTTAAATATATTTCACTTCATTAATTCCCTTTGTCTTTGAAATGCTAGCCGCTATCTTGCTGAGTATCCACTTTATTCGTTTGATGGGTACGATAAGACAGGTTAAGCGACTTTAGAAGAAGTTCACCGGTTTTCCACACGGGACCACATACCGATGTAAATTTGAGTAGTCTGGAAGATTGCTGTTATGGGTAATGAAAGAATATTGTCTGTTGGGTAGGAATTCTTGTATTGCCTTACTTTTTGTGAAAATTGTTTGATTTTTTGCATGTTGAAGATTCCATTGTGAATGTGCTTATTGTTATGCCGAATGAAAGAGAAGAAAGGGTCGATATATATTTTTTTTGGAAGCCCTCATAATTATCGAGCGTAATTGACACTCACTTGATATGCCCTACGTGGACTCGCTGTGCTGCTAACAACATGGCGCATGGCAAGTGTGCGCTATCACCGCCCGAGCGGTGACAGGAACAGTTTCCTTGCGCGTGATTTCAACACGAGTATCGTCAATAATGTGGCGTACACGTCTGTAATACACGCTAGAACAAATCCGGATTTCGCTAGCACCGTGCCATGTGGCCGGAGTTTGATAGTAGCCCGGAGAAAACAATCACTCCTTGCCGTCATTGAGATTAATATTAGCGACGTTGCTTTTTCAAAACTTAGTAAACCAGTGATTGAACGAGCGCAACATGTGGACTGGTTTCGTTGAACCTAAACTGAAAAAATGTGAACTTTTTTCTATTATCCTGAAGTGTGGAATGAATCAGAGTTTTGATCGAAATGTTGAAGACAAAAGTCATTTCTCCGCAAGCAAATTTGCGCACGGGCCAATATCCTGAAGGGGCATTTTGCTGGTCTCTATCAAGTCACCAACTGGTGCCACCTGTGAAGACATGTAAATACTTGCAAGTGTTTTGCAATAGCTTTGCTAACATTTGGCAGGAGTCTCAACAGGGTAAGACGTGTAGTTTAACAGGAACTAGTAAAAGAAAGCAAAAAAAGTAGAAAAATGGCCACCTCCCCCTCCCATCTAACCCCTGGCTCGAAAAGCGCCGGACATTTGAAAGGCAGTGGCACCGATAAATATAAATATTAGGTTGTCCGGAAAGTTCTCAGCGTTTTGTGCACCTATTTTTTGTACATTCACTGCTGATTAAAAACTCATTCTGCCTTGCTTCTCAGTAGCACATCCTGTAGAGAATTTCTTGCGCTATCTGATGGTATAATTGCCGTTTCACCATTGCTTGATAAACCCCCCTTTTTTTCGAGATTTTTTCAAGCATGTGAAAAGAGAGGCACTTTGAAGCCATTTTTCTTCTTACTGACTAAAAATTTGGGGCCAATTACGCAATCGAAACCAGCTCAACAAAATTAACGCAGAATGTTGCGGTGGCCGGCAAATAGTGCTAGAGAAGGACTAGCTGCGGCATGGCTCAACAAATTTCGTTCTGGAGATTTCAGCCTTGAAGATGAACCTCATAGCGGTCGACCTAAAGCAATATCTGACGAGGATTTTAAGGGGATTTTGAAGGCTGACCCATCCCAAACAGTTCGAGAGATTGCAGAAAAGCTAGGCGTTGGCAAATCCACTGTTGTGCAGATGTCTGCAACGCATTGGGAAAAGTGAACAAAACCTAAGCCTTCGATCAATTGGCGTGCTCCAACAATCGAGTGAGCCGGCGGAATCGCCACATTCTCAGAGGCTTCCTCTCTGCATGACTTTTGCGGCAGCAAGAACGACCTATTTTTGGACGAACTCTGTCACCTGTGATCGAAAAAAATAGATGTATGGATAACTAGGGACGTTCAGGACAGTGGTTGGAACCTTCTCGCGACGAACCACCGAAGATAAATTTTCAAAAGCCGAACTCGCTCACGGAAAAACAGATACTTCTCACCGGCTTGTGTGCGTCATCGGCCTACGTGTGATCCACTATAACTTTTTTATCCACCAGGCCCAAACCCTATCACACGTGTAGAACCGCCTGCCTGTGAAGAAATCGAAATTAAATCACCGTGAAGGACGAAAATTTGTAGATGCAGCACACTAATAATCAAGAAAAGGGGTCCAATTCCTTCTGCAATGCAAAGAAAGGGTCCGCATTCCTTTGGCAATGGCCCGCCCGCCCACACGTTGAACAAATCAACTATCCATACACTTGAACGAATTGGGGTGAAAGTGTCTCACCTCCCAACCGCGCCATATTCTTCAGACTTTCCGCCAATGCCACTAATCAACCATTTCTAACATTTTCAGAACTCCCTTGCTGGGAAATACTTCATCAATCAGACCAGGCAAAAAAGCCTTCGTGGATTTCGTGAATTTTCGACCACCCAGTTTTTTACTTTGATGGGATTTCTCGACTGCTGTCACATTGGCAAAAGTGTGCTGATTCGAATGGTGCCTATTTCGATTGAATCCGATGAGTATTAAAAAAGTTACGATCGTTTAAAGTGAAACACCCAAAACGCTGAGAACTTTCCGGACAACCTAATAACAGTAAGAACAATACGACTGCATGGCAGAATCGCCTGACCCGCCAAACAGGCGTTTTGCGCAGTGAATTTCCCAAGGAGAGGTACCCTTAAGAGCCATATTGAGAGGCCAACGATAGCCACCCGGACGCCACCGCCGCCCTACCACTGGTCGTATAGAACATCGCAGCATGAAGACGTGCCGTTTGTGACCGGCCGTACGTAGTGTATGTTAACGTAAAGTGAGATGGTTTACTGGTACTGCTGAGCTTTTTTCTCAGCGGTAACACGAGTGGCACGTCTGGTAGAACTGCGTCCCAAACAGCGTCGCTCCACATCCGTTCCTATCGTCACACTGCCCGAGCAGTGGGCAACCGAACGAACTAAAGCCCTCTTCGTTGGTTACTCCCACCATTCTCGCCCCCGTTTTTTCTACGCATGTCTTGCATTACTGAACACCTTTGCTCTTTTCGAAGTGTATAATGAAAAGTTATACGTGCCAGACGTGCCTTTAGATCTTTTGCCATAACTGCTGAGTCCTTGTTGTATGTATAGTGTAGGGGAGCATGGTGCTCACGCTGGAAAGGCATAGCAAAGCGTGAAAGAAGCGGAGGTTGTGTTTGGGGGTGAGAATTTTGTTTGGACCTCCCTTCCAATCTAGACCAATGCTACATCAAATCAGACCTTACAATTATTACCATTGTTTCTCTGTTTCCAGCAATGAAATCTGTAGTGGTTAACTTCATTTCCGCTCTTATGGTTCGCACTGGATACTGCGAGGGAGAAAAATTCTTTTTGACAATAGCTATTAAATGGATTTTTTCCCCTACCATGCTGAGGCTGTGGTGAAAGTGCGTCCAGCCATCGTCAAAAACGGTCTAGTATCCTTAAACAGTATAGGATGTCCATCAGTTTCATGGAATGATGTACTACGAGGATGAAATTGGCGGAGTTTAGTAGTATACTCGACTGTACTGCAGGACCTCCAAAAGGTGTACCGGGCAGGGGTGAGGAGCGCAGGCCCGTATACATGGGCCATGGCTCCATTATTCGTTGGCCTGAGAACGTTGGAATGGTCCTGTGGCTGGTCATGCGAATAGCCCCGTCCCACTCAAATCACAAAAGCAGCGGATGGGCACAGTTTGGTTTGATGGGGGCATCAAATCTACTCAGCTATGTTGGTACAGACAACCTCATAAAGACCTGGCAACTCCTGTTAGCGTAATGGCTCACTCACACAACTTTGCAGCTTTACAGGAGTTTTCAAGTCTGACCAAAGTGAGACCTTGAATTAACATGAAATAACAAAAGGAACTAACGAAAATGCAAAATGCCTCCTCTAAGCCGTCTAGGGACCGCGATGGCATGGGCACATGCTGTGAAGGTCACAGGTTCACTCGACAAGCTCTGATTTTTTAGGTTCAGGGCTAGCGTCATTAAGAAGCTCCTTAAAAAGAACAAGAAGAATTAGGAAGCCCATTGAGAAACCAAGGCCACTGTGGAAGATGCTTCCGTGGCCTCAATATCGTAGACAGCCCCTCTTAATTACAGTAGGGTCCGTTGTACTTGTTAAACGTCATTGCTTTCTCGATAGGAGAAAGTGACGACGTCTAGCAAGAACAGCGGACTCTGCAGAGGCGCGGGAATAATCCCAGCAAGGTGGAAGAAGAAGGAGATGGAGAAAAGCAGAAGAATCCGACCACGAAAATGAAAAGGAATGACGTACTACAAACAGTATTTCCTGACTTGGGAATGACATACATACCCAACTAAGCGTTTTATTCTAGAAACAACGAACATTTTTTGAAATCCAGTTGTTTTTCTTGAGTAGTCCGAATGCGTGGCTTATCTACAAGGGATTCATTAAGGGTTTAGAGTTCAGTTTCGTTTATCTCTGCTGAAACTTTCATCATATATTTAACGAGATAAGGTCGGCTCCTCGGCAATCGTACGTACGCCGTCTGATTGCTGTTGTTACTTGACGAACGATCATAGAAATTTATGCATCGTGTTAAGCGCAGTCGAACTTCCGCCTATTAGCATAAATCTCTTGTTCTGCGATTATCAGCTATTTCTTAGGTCTTTAGTGGGTATCTTTTTTAACTAGTTGTTGAGATTCTGTACTTTTCACTACTTAATGTCTGTATTCTTGGGTTTAGGACAGGCATTAGCTTGGTGTATGTGTTACAGTTATGTGAATTGTGTGTGTATGTTTACAGTTTTTGTGAGCGATTTATTGCTGAATAATAATTGTCGCTAATGATTTATAAACGATCAATCAGAAGATTGGAAAAATAAGAGCTAGAATTGCAAAAATTGGTGAAAAAAATTGTCGCTGTGTTAAGGAACTTTTAGCGCGAGAAACTTTTTAGCGCGAGAAAGTTTTTATGACTTCGCAAGAAACTTTATATCGTCAGAAATCAAGTTTTGATAACTTGATGCCGAAAAGCCGAAGTTCTTAATGGGCATCACAAGTTCGATACTAAGTTCACACTCAGTAAAAGGCATATTACGAAATTCTCGTGGAAATGGACAGACTAGGCAGGGTACGTTTTAGCGGCTTGCATCTCGTGCACAGCTCCCTAGAGAGCATAATCGTCGGGAACTTGAAGCTGGAGGATCACTCTGATCGAACCTTATCGTGGTCGTCCTTGGTCTCGTTTTCTTACTTGGAGGGCCTCTTGTTTGGCGTAGAATTTACTATATCTTACTAAGGGGCAGTGAAGGACTCACTAATTGTGTCTGGAATGGCACATGTACTGCTACGGACTCTACAATTGCAGATGTCTCTTATAGGTTACTACCATCTTAGGGCCTCGTTGCGTTGCGCGGGGCTGATCCCCCTTCGGTAAAAAAAACGTTGTCATAGGATTCATAGAATAGATTGCACATGGCTCTTGTTTTTGGACGAAACTTTAGCTCCCTTTTGTAATTCTCGGCTGATCGAAACGTAGATGGGCGGGCTTCTATCTTACGACACCATTTAATAAAGCGTTTCTCACCACTGTCCCGCCTCCAGTCTACCTGCATCACTTAGCAATTTTCATGTGTACCTCTTTCAGTCATTATGCTGACAGATTGCATTTTAAGGCATTCTTCTGTCCAGTTAATCTAATCAGTTGGATGTGGTTTATGTTATTGAAAAGTGTCAACAACATTTCGGAGGAATCCTTTGGTCCCGCAAGCTAAGTTAACCAAGTTGACCGGGGATTGAGGTGGAGGAGAAAGGAGTGAGGGAGACTGTTCAGTAGTTATCTCTGACGGTTACTCATCGTAAATTGGAGGCTAAGAAGATGGACCATCTTTCTGAAACAGGTCAAGTCATGGAGTGACAGAGAACCGGTGAGGAGAGTTGTTCCCGAGTCGCACCCCCCCCCTGTTCTCTCCCTGCTTGTACCTCAAGCAAATGGCCTTTAGATAATGGTCGCGGGTGGCGTAGCAGAAGGCCTTCCGGGACCGCGCTCAGAGCGCACAGTAAAACTCTCTCGGCGAACAGCGTGACGACTTCGTAGATGTCCCCTACTGTGTCCAGGGAGCACTGAATTCTCGATCGTACGCTGGGGAATCCCCAACGGGGGAGGGTCGTTGTTTGGTCGCTAGAGGAACTAGAGTCGCACTTGGCATGTGGAAATTTTTGAGCACCATTTTTTTCCGTTCCACCGCTACGTCGAATCGTTGCTAGACTCTCATGGGAGAAGGGGTAGTATCTGAAGAGCAAGTGGGGGGGGGAGAGGGGGCGAATCTAATTTTGCAAAAAAATTCTCCAGCTTTCTGCTCCAGGCGTTTTTCCTCGCAGTTCCCATCCCAGAGCCAAGTCTGTCTTCTTCCTTTCTTACACGGCTCATTTTCCTAGCTGACAAAGCTGCGTGCGCTACTTCCCATCTTCAGTCTACAGAAAGAATCAGTGTAGGGAATCCTATAGATTTCTGTTTTTCTCTGGCGAGATCATGACACATTTTACCATTGATACGGAGCTCTCACTTATCAACACTGACCCTACCACTCTCTCGCGTCTTCGCGCAGACGAAACCCGTTGCTCTGAGTTTCCTAACGGCGAGCGTGCTCTGTTTCCGGTAAAATGCCACGAGTAATTCGCCTATTCGCGTTTTCAAAAGATTCAATGAATCATGAATGTCTTACGTGACTCATGGAATTCTCCATGTTTTCTTGACGATTCAGAATGAGTTGATTAAGTACCCCTAGCGCGGGGCTCGTTAGCCTAATCAAAGCCATTAATCACTTAGCAGCACTAAAAACCAAAAGTAAGCCATTGACTTCTGTGAAGGCGCCTAGGGTGGCAGTTTCGTTAGATTCAGCTTTCCATGTGAATGACTGTCCTCCTTGCTCAACAAGGGTGAAAACATCAAGACAGGAAACGGCGGCACCTTGTTACACACCTGTGTCCGCGGCGTAAATGTGCTAATGAGTTCATGTGGGTGAAAATGACTCTTATACGGGTTCTAAAAATGGCCGTATAAAAGACGTCACTACTAATGTACTTCGATCTGAATAGGATAAATAGTGTAATCTGTAATCTGTAGCAGTTCATCTTTTTATCAATGCTCGTTATTTGATCATTTTCGTACTCTTGTCCTACTGGCTAGTAGTGACGAGGGTAATTAGTCTCACTTGTGTTGTCATAGTATTTAAAAATGTCTGGTTTGAATCCATTCATTGTTGATGACTAGCACTTTCTCAATGCCTAATTATGAGCCACTAGCCCTATCAATTTCTGTGATGCCATGGAGTCGAGAAGCGGTTTTCCATGGTATTTTGATACTTCATAATATTTGTATGATGTGGTTTATGAGGCTGTGGAGGGGCATTTAAGGGGCTGCTAGTGTAAAACTGAGAATAACATCATTCGTATAAAATTTCAATGCTTTGGACTGGTTCGCCCACTTCGTAGCTTCCTTCCCTTAAAGCTTAGGCAGAAATCTCTATCTCCACTACAATAACTATAATCACAAGAATGCTGAGATATGGACAAAAGTCGGAGCCAGGACGAGACTCGAACCTGCATCACCCGTTTACCGGACACTTGCGATAACCGTTGCGCTACCGGGGCACTCTTACCCTTTCAGCACAATCGCATCTTGTGCCATAGCCTCACAGCACTACTGGATTAACTCTAGCGTTGCACAAGGAGGCGCTAGCGAGCTTCGGGAGGGTCTTCAAATGGCCTCTCCGAGGTTGCTAGCGCCTTTTATGGCATGTGTTCGTGTGGTGGTGTAGTGACAAGTGGCGCTGCTTAGCACACACATGACCCAGAGATCAAATGTGAGCTTCGCAGGATGCACAGATTCATTCACGGTATTTCACAAAGTGGTACTATCCAGTAATAGTAGTAGTAATAACATGCCGTAGTTTAAGGTCGGTGGTGTTGAGACTAAGGGACTCATCACAATCGACGCCTTTTCCAGTCAAGTTTCAGTATGTGGGACTATTTGAGTGGCAAAATTGTTTGAGAGGAAAAGACTTTGGACTTGTATCAGTTGGCCTCGCACCACGCGATAGCACACAGGACTTTCTGCGTAGGCCATATTTGCATTAATGCTCCGCCCCCTTCTTTTGCTAATGGATGTGCAATTCGTGCCACAACCCAAAAAATAGATTCATCAACAGCTTAAAGGCAGTTGGCACGATGGTTTCCTACTTAGCCTAAAATGCTAGTAGGGCGCTGTATAGTGGGGAAATGGCGAAAGAACGGAGTGAAACGGTCAAAATCCGGCGAAGAAAGCCTCCGTTCTCAGTGACTTGTAAATCGATTTCGGACGAGTTTCCGTACGCATCTTGCCAATCACCGCTACCGAAGATACGGCTGCATATGTGTACCCATGTATGCATGCAGCATCACCGCCGCTTCATACCAATCCCTTTGCTTCATAATTTGCTCAGCAAATGAATGAATACGAGCGTCAGAAACGGTCGTCCGTTTGTGGGCGGGCGGGCAAGGAAGGCGTTTGGGACGTAAAGTTGTTGCTCAATAGGGCGTTATAGAGGTACCCTCCTTGGAAAAGGCTTCACGCAGCGCCTGTCCGAGGTCACGGAATTGGCTGTTTTAAGCAGTTGTACAAATACTACCACTGTATTATCCTGCCAAATTGCTTTAAGCTTTACCTTTCGAGCTTCACCGGCAGTCACGGTTCTGAGTCTTCGTCGTACATGGTTGCTGTCTAGTGTTAGTTAGCGTTCGTTAGATTCACTTAACTTATCGAATAAGAAGCCAGGCCTGTGTGGGTGTTTTTTCCAAGCCCCACAATCCTTGGTTTTTCTCCAGAGCCTCACAAACATTGAAATGGATCCAACGTTAACGTGAACAAGCGAACTGCACAGCGATATTCTTCATCTTCTGCTCTGAGGACTCTCATCGAGCAACTTCAATTCTCGCATATACTTTTCTATTATTTACTCTGATAGAACTAAATTTAAATGTGGAATATACAAACCTATGAATACAGCTCTCAAAAAAGCCACGAATTTGGCTCGCTTCAAGATTTTTCTACTTCTGTAGGTCTAACACTTTTCTCAATTCCTCGTGAATCCCATTAGAATTCAGCTGCACGGTTCATATCATGGGGCTTTGTCAGTGTTTCCCCGAAGCCTTTGTATAGGTCCCGCAGGTCAGCTTGAATCCGATCCTTTAGTCGTGTCAGCTTTCTGTTTTTCTCTGCACTCTCTCTCATCTACATGGACCTCTATGACAACTATGATCTAACATTCTGTATTGCTTACCGCATGATATATTTTACACCTACCACGGAGTACCCGCCCTCAGGAACCCCCATCCCTTAGCTCGTGGCATGTTTTTCGTACACTTGAGACCGCTTCGAACTGTCTGCGTACAAGTTTTCGCAACTGCATAACACATTTAATTTCTGCGTTATTTCAAAAAAGTCCAAGTGGACCTACGCAAAGAATTCGTAATTCAGCGGTTTGGTGCTTGTTTAAACACTAACACTTACGGCAGTTATAATTTGTGGATCGGATCTTTAGCCGCCTAAACAAACAGTGCATGTTTTTGAATTGTTTCACTGATAGCTACTTAGAAAACCTTTCATTTGTCTCAGTGAGACCTGTCATTTGCGTATTGCTGCAGTTGTAATTTGGCCAGGCGACTGTGGTTGCTCTTATGTAGTGTTGACGTCTCGAGGG
>MU932266.1:0-10459 GCA_036418165.1 Cooperia oncophora | reverse complement strand
CTTTTCTCATCACTATCGAGTTACCCAGCACCCTGTCGCCGATCCGCAAACCTCCAGTCCACTACCTGTGATGGCGAATGAACGCAGCAGATGCCTTCAGGGGTCCTTGGTTACTTCGGGGGCACTCAAGCGCAATTCCACGACTTCGTGAGCGAGAGTGAAGATAGACCCGTTCAGTAGTGTACTGTTTTGGAACCCTGCATGAAGGATTTCACCCTTTTGCAATATTCCGATCTTGTGTATGTGACGAACGGAGCACGCGGCGTCGCGCGCTACTACTGCAAATACCGCATGGAATACGATGGGCCTGCTCGCCACGGTTTTGTTATCGCGACTGTGACATTTCGCTGCTAGTATTTTTTCAACAGGACAGTCTGTGGTATCTCAACAAGACGACAATAGGTACAGTCTTTGAAAGTATGCTCTAATGGTCATGACGATCCAGGTTTTACCAGAGAGAGCTTTGCTGAACACTGAAGCGAACATAATCCAATGCAATAAAGTGATGAGTTCATTGTGAGCCTGTGCACCATTGCAAGCCCGCGGTGTTTGCAATTGCCGCGCGCGCGATGTCGCGTGGTCCAAAAGACCGTCTCTCTGCGGTAGAGTTGGCAAAGTTACCAATGTGCCTTTTCTAGTATACGCGATCGAAAAGCGATACACTATATACGCTCATACACTATCGTCTATGAGGATTAAGGCACTGACTTACTCATCAGCAGCCTCCGCAAGCGCCTACGCATCAGCTTCTCTGCATGTAACTGTACAGGCCGCAACCAACAAAATAATTAATTTTTGAAAGAGAGGAGCTTAACATCAAAAGCTCAACTGTCAATCAGCTAAAGCTTAACTGGGGATGGGACTGTCAGAGCGGGGCCATGTGCGGTCGAACAGATATGAAAGCGGCGTAAGCTTGTTCTCTTAGGCCAAGCTGCTTCACTCGATTACTGTTCTCGTTCTTCCGCGAGACACTACTATATAATTGATCATGAGCCTACGCCATCAACGCCACAACTATTTGGCATCAAACCAGATGAGTCATCCTGCTGAAATTCGAGCTGCATCTGCCGAAGTCTATAATAGACCTACACAGCAACAACCGACGGACAGAGGCCTCGTATACTGAATGACTATTGCGCACACTAGAAAGTAGTTGTGAAGCGGATGACTGTGGGAAGAACTTCTTTTCTTAATCGTATGAGGTCATTTCGGACGTTTCTTGGAGGAAATCCACAATTTTTTTCTCAACAAAATTTTGGGAGCACTCGCGATCATCACGATAAAACGTGTGACGCAGCGCGTATTGGAGCGCACCAAGGCGGCATTGCTCCGAATACCATCCTGAGCCGCCACAATTGGTAGAAAATCTGAACTGGGCTGCGCTCCAAGCCACGCCTTCGTCCTTCTCCCTATCGTTTGTACGGATCATAATTGTACAAATACGCCATTGGCGATGAGTAAAAAACCAAACCAAAATTGAAATAGTCTCCAACTTCTCTCTTCGTATAACCTCGGCATTGTTGTAACTTTGATGTTCTATTACTTCTGCGAGAACGAGGTTTGTAGGTGGAACTTTATTTGCGGCCTAACGTTTCGACCAGATCGTCGTCCTCAGAGGCCGAGTCCACCGTTCTCGCAGAAGTAATAGAACTTTCAAAAATTGAAAGATCATCTCGAAGTAAGTTCCAACTCCTCTCATCACATCCAATACCAATGACAACATCAAGACGTTAACTTGTAAGGAACAGGCTTTATGAAAAGCAGTGCATTTCTGAGAGTTGCGTTACATGCCCCAACGGTAGAACTGGTGATTGCGGGCGTAATTTATCAGATTGAATGCACGGCATTTGACTCCACATACTTAGGGGAAACAGGGAGGGTTTTATCAGTCCCAAGGAGGGCTTGATCAGTCCGCATTAAGGAACATCTATCTGGTAAAAGGCGTAATAATGTGTCTACACCGTTGGGAAAACAGAATAGAGCAGCATGATGACGACGATTTCGACTTCAAACGCATGATTTTGGCCCATGAAACGGAGATATCAGCTAGGAAAGCGTTGGAAGCGTTTTGGATTTCAGCACGAAATTCAAGCATGAACAATCGAAACGAGTGCGTTCCATTACGAATGATATCCTTCCGTTCATGGAACATTGCGGATTGCGTGAGTGATAAGCGATGAGTATGATATGCTTTGATACTAGACGGCAAAGTAATATCATTCGCTTACTAACATACTGACTAACTGGTTGCAGGCAGTGGTGGAATATATAAGATGTTTGTCTTTTCCACTGGTAGTACTTTACATGCTCCTGAGACGATGTCAGAAACGTTAAGGGGGCCTAGGTGGGGTAGTGTGCAATTCTCAAGCTTTGAGCCATGTTTAGGCCTTTGAAGACGACGAAAAGGCCGAAACGTTGACCGAATAAATATTCCACCTAAAAACCTCGTGGCACCAACAAAAGATCACTACAAAGTGGAAGATCATCATTTCAGCGGACAGCATAAAAAGTGAATTCACAGTAGGCATCTTGATGAGGAAAGGACCACCCCAACGCTTGCAAGGTTGTCACGCTGAAAGATTGTTAGAGTCCACTCGAGGCTTTTGAAAAGTATCAGGTGAGGACTGACAGATGACATTTGTTTAAGAGTCCGAGGATTAGTGAAGGACACTAAAACTTGAAAAAAAGCCACTGCTGCCACTGAAAACGACACCTGCTTGCTGCTCACAACGAAAACTATTTGACATCTTCCCAGAAAATCAGTTCTTCAGCAATTGCTCGAGCTATGGTTCTACAGTACCAGTATGAAAACATGGAACAAGTCAAAACCACACCGTAAGCAGTATTATTGACATTATTTGTTTATTTAAACGTTGACGTAAGCCAGGAGTGCGCCGAGTGGTTTAGACGAAGGAACAGACTCAGTTAGCAGTATTTGATAAAGATAGCAGCGAAAAAATGATAAAAAACAAATGCGAACAACATAACAACATAAAACGAGCAAAAAATAGGAAAGCATATAGGCTGTGGGAACAAAAAGGCAACAAAAGGATTAACGGGACTTTCCTTGCGGGTACTGTAAGGTTGTTTTCTCCTTTGGGCAGATGAAGGTATTTTCCTCAGTATGTACATGAAATTTTTGTTCTTGCGGACTAGAAATTCCTGAAGAAAGTAAAGTGCTCGTGAAATGATATCATTGCTACTACCATATCAAAGCATGCAGGTTCTCATCTTAGAACCCAAAAGTCAAGATTCGGGTGAAAAAGTGGTGGTGTCAAAATCGAACCGCAATCCATCAAGCACCTATGACAAATTCTGAAGCGCTGGGTAAGTGGGAGGAAACTCCCAAAAATTAGCATCTCTGTGCACTTTGATGATGGAACCTAATTGTCCTTTCCCATCACAAAGGCAAAGAAATAGATGGACTTTGGAACTCCGACGCTGACGCAATCCCCGTTTTGGATGCGCTACTCCAGCTTTTCTTCCTTTCGGGCCTGTAGGACATTTTGAATGCGATTCATCCCATGCTACGGATTGAGACAAACCATGCACAAATCCGCGTCTTTATCCCCCACGCGAGCCCGCTCAAGGAACAACGAAGCCTGACCCTTGCGATGGAAGGCTGGTCTATTCGGACGACAGTCGATCTGAAGTGAGATATTAGTCTGAACTATCAACGTAGTAAAGGCCACTACACCGTCCAGTATTAGAAGGCTGCAAATCCTTAGAATATCTCAGACCTACCTTTCCAACAGGCAACTCAAGACGCGATGTGATGCAGTGATCGCAAAAGCGAATGTGTCGCGGCGCGCAGTCAAAATCGCACCGGGACGCATCAGCCTCAACTGGCACAGTGCCCATCGTTATTGGGGATTGTGCGTCGGACACCGTTTGACGACCCCTCCCCCCCTATAGTGGTGTCTTGATGCTGGGGATCCTCCAACCCCGTGGTCTTTCCCTCCTTTGACTACTACGCTTGATAGCTGGGGAGTCCTCCAACCCGTACTTCCCTCCTTTGATACGATCGAGCTGTCAAGCGGTGAGGGGGGAATATAATATAGCCCATATGGAACAGGAACAAACGCGATAAGAATACCACCCTCCCCCTTCCCCATCTTATTTACCACCTTCTCGGATTCATCCCAACTTCCTACCACTTTTTCCGGTTTTTCCAGAATTTCGCGAGAATTTTCCTGCACTTTCCCCAAATTTTGCTATATAGCACATGCGAAACGGGAAAATCCGCGAAGAGATAACAACCGGAAAAACTCCCCAACGCCGCAAACTTCTCTCGAAGGCACGAACCCCTTTTCTAAGAACAATAAGGAAGTACGACCCCCCCCCTACAGAGTCCGCGAAACAAGAGAAATCAGCAATCAAAAAAATTTCTTCAACCATACACGACCCTCCACCCGCTGTTGAGAAATACCAACGATGATGTCCTGACCTGGCAGAGTTGCAGCGCGTAAATGCCTAGCCAGGAAGCAGCCAGTGTGCGAGCCATGCCATGTTACGGACTTTAGCCCAGACGCGCTCAGCGTCTTGATTCTGTCGTTGCATAGCCTGTCATGCATAGGACTGCACTGCGCACGAAACACGCCTGACAGCTAGCTTGTCTAATCGAATAACTAGGGTAGCAGCTCACACAGGACTGAGCAGTTACTAGAATTTTTGAGGAATCGAAAGCAAAGAATATTTTTTTAGAAAAGGATATAAAATTGATGGAAACACAAACTTTACAAAGGTAAATTTTCAAATAATTTCTGAACGGAATGGCAACATACATTGCGAGGAATTATTAGCAAATTTGTTCTTAAAGCCAGAATAGAGAACAACAACAGCGTTTCATTACTGCCCAACCCAGGTCACAGAAAGGGAAGATACTTTGTGCGGGCGTGATACCGCAAAATGCGCATGCGCAGTGCAGAAATCCTTTTTCACTCATTCTTCCCACTTTTTTCCCCAGTAGCAGAAGAAAAACACAACGGAAAGGAAAGAAAGAACCATCCGTTCCGATTCCAAGCCAGTAATAAATTTTTCTCAAGGAACATTCTGTTGTAGACTACTTTTTATTAAGGACACTCCCGCGCTCAAGGAATTCGCAGGTGTCCTTCCTTGTTCAACTATTCTGCTTTTCATTCCCTATGATTACTCCTCTTTCGCGGCTATAGTAAGTAAAGAAGTTGCTGCGGCCCTGATACGTAAGGGCCAGTTCTGACGCCTCCCTAGTTGTACCGCCCACCAGAACTCAAAGGTTATTCTCTGGCACGAGTTCAGTTTTACACCGTATTTTCCTTTATTCTATTGGATGGTATTTAGTATAGGATGACGCGAATAAACGACTATGAGCTAGGGGCGGCAAGGCGCACATCAAGGGTATTCTCTGTGACTTTTCGAGACTATTTTCTTCTCTGGGATTCACATTGGCGAAAGCCATTACAGGCACGCACCGGACCTTGCTGATCATTTCCTGAAGAAAAATACCATACGCCCTAATGCCACCTTCGCATTAGACCCGCCTCCCCATGCTACCTAATACTTTCTTAGATTTTCCCATCTTCCTACCACTTTTTCCATCAAAAATTTTGCTGTCGAGCGGGGGGGGGGGTGTCGTCAGGAATTTAACATATCCTTTCTCGACTATCGAGAAATAAATCAGTATGTACTAAGCCTTTGGCAGCCCCGTCTCTCGCAACAGCGCATAATAACGCCCTCCCCCATAACGTCCGTGAAAAGAGAACATCAACTACTAAAAAAAAATCTTGCTCGGAACCAAGTACGACCCTTCCCCTCCCTCGCGGTCAAATACGACCCGCCCTCGTTATGATCATCACAACGATGGCGTGCCTCGGGACCATAGGATTGCAACCGATTTATAATATGCAATCGCGGGGTTTGTCCGCAAGATAACAGCTAATATTGTTCAATCAACTGAAGAGTAGCTGAAATTTTCTCTTACCATCAGCGTGTCATTATCAAAAGTGGCATCACGCTCTCTCAGTGGAACGTCGGGAAATCGTTTCAGTCAGGGTGGGCTTAGTGGAAAAAGTCAAAAATTCTTCAAAAAAACAGAGATAGAATGGAACAAAAAGATAACAGAAATCAGACCACCAATTAGGCGTGAATAATGTTGCACCCACCACTACCTATCAAACCAGAAACCATCTTTCTAGATGATACAGCACGCATGAGCTTAGGTATGCGTTCAGGGACCCATTGCAAGGGCCCTATGAGATGAGAAGGGTTCTGTGTACAGACAGGTGGGCAGGAGCGAAGACAAATGGAATATCGATCAATCATAAGCCTCCAGCTTCAGGCCTTCGCGTTACGCACCTTCGAGTGACGAAACTACTACAGTACTGCGGTCGCGGATCTGCTCATCCTGCACTGTAAAGGATCCTATGTATGTATGTACCTCTCAGGTAGACTTCACATGCCTGAGACGCGGTAGGCGTGGCATGATTTGAACATGACTTATGATAGGTTGTTCGTGGGATTTCAATTTGAAAGATCACACGTTTGAGGCATGATTTTGTAGTCCTAAAAAGTTGAATATCTCAGCAGGAGAGCAGTCGCCGCCAAGTCCAAACGAAATACACAGCCACGTCTACCTGTCTCAGGGGTTTGCAGTACAATTGTGCAATGTCTCTTTGACGAAACTGGTCCACAAAATCCCAAAAATAATAATCAGGGGGGGGACATCGGGCGCAACACTCAATCAATCGGAAGAGTAATCTTCAAACACTTTTCAACTACATGGTCACAGAGCTTCCAGTGATCCAAATGGATCGCAATAATTGAATGGGATCTGCTATTTCTAAAACGGTTGAAGATAAAGAATTATTCTTTCGAAGGATTCTCAATAGATTGCTTACTACTGTGGCCGAATAGTTGTTTGAGATCACAAGTTAAAGGCAGTTGGCACGATAAATCCCTAAGACGAAATACGCCTGGGCACGATCGGAAATTCCGCCGAACGTTGAGCACAGACCGCCTGCGTAGCGCACTTTCCAAGAAAGGTGCACTCATAAGGGCCCTATCAAGCTACAATATACCTCCGAACGCCCACCACACCCGCTCGCCCACAAATGGACGACCGTACCTGGTGCTCGTATTGCTTTATTTGCTGAAAGAAATATGAAGCTAAAGGATTGGTGCTGCGGTGCTGCACGGGTATATGAATACATACGTGCAGTCGTACCTACCATAGCGGTTACTAGCAGATGCCTACGGGAAACTCGTCCGAAACTGCTTTATGGATCATCGAGAACGAAGGATTCCCAGTGCAGGTTTTTGGCCGTTTCACATCATTTTTCGCACTTTTACTACCATAGCGAACTGCTAGCATTTAGGGAATACCAAATTAGCCTACCAACTGCCTTTAAACTCTTGCAAAGCATTCATAAATGTTGTCAGGAGCGCTATTATGCTATCCATTTTTATTCATTTCGCTTACATTTTAACATCAGCTTCATGACACAATAAGGAAAGCTCCGATTTTCGAGCACGTATAGCACTGCAGCTAGAAGTGGTTTTTTGCGAGGTAATGCTCTTCTGGTAGTACGGCAGAGAGGGACTGGGGGAAGGGGGGGAGCAATACGGAGCCCTGCGACCGAATGCATAGGTGCCTTAGAAACCCTGGATGGAGTCAATTAGCTCAACCAACTATTTATGCCGGCACTGTTTATCAACGGGGGTGGGGCATTTTGTATTATGATTTCTCCCTGGTCCGCTTTACAAATCTCACCCTTGTAACACTTGTGAACGCTTGTAAAGCTTGAGCAAGTCGTCTAGATACCATCCTAACAAAGTCGACAAAAAAGGGTACCTTGCATGGCATTGCAAATCTATGAAAAGCAGAATGCTCCCCGTCGATAAATAGCGCCCTTTATGCTTTCGGTGCAGACTGTTTGACACCGGATTCAATTAGGAGATGTAGCATTGGCTGGCGTGCAGCTATCCACTTTATCCCTGGCAAACAGTCCATAACACTCTCAAAGGCAGCACGATCGGACAAGCACTTCACCCACATAATTTTTATACTCCTGTAAGATTACCCACATCGAAGTATAGGGTCCAGCAAAGTGCCCACTATGCATTCTATTGAACGAAATTCGCCAGGGCTAATGACATTTGCGCGGATACAAGCTAATTGGCGTGCAGGAGGATCGTCAAGGACCTATGGCAAGATGCCAGTCATGCAAATACGCAGGGATGGCTGACAACAAATAAATTGAAGAAGAATGTCCCTCTGAATCTAGGAAGAGCTTCAAATTCTGAAACTCTGACAAGGCATCATGAAAATGTGTAATGTGCATCAAAGCTGAGCTTTCAGCTCGTATCTTCTCAAAGTCGATAAACAACTTATGGGATAATACGATATGATAAACAACAACTAAACATCTTTTTCCCATGCGAGGGCTGAAAAGCTTTTATGGAAACCGACTTTTTTTCAACGATTTTCGAGGTGTTCTGTTTTTTTTCCATGGAGGGAAAAAATTAAGGAAGAGAGTAAGGGACGAGATTAGAGAGACCCGTAGTCTTTTTTCCGACGACAAGGCATTAATTTGAGAATAAAACGAATGACACAAGAACGATTAGTTTAATGATAGCCTGTTGGCCGCGTTTGAGAGCAAAGTGACCGCAACAACGAGCGTTCGGCCAAACATTGTTTGCTCACTTCGTCTAACAATAAGTACAATGGTTGCTTGACCGCTGCTATTCAAAACTCTATTGTTTTGAACCACAAAGATGGTGATTTTAACAAAATGGCGATTATAGTGGAAGGCAAAGAGGGCGAGGCCAAACTTGTGCAAGGACGAGCGGGAAGATTATGCAGGTGCCTTTCTATTACATTTTTGAACTAATCCCGAATGTCATAGAACCAACTAGTATTGGGAACTGGAGGTTATGGAAGGTTCGTATCAAAATAATGGGGCGATGGAATAAGAGGAAAATAAAAGGACGAGGGGAGAGTCTTGGCGATGAATGGCGGCCGCCTGGTGGGCCGATTACGCTGACTAATGACAGATAGAGGCGACAGGCGGCAACGAACGCATACCTAATTAGACTTCCTTTTGCGACAAATCTGATGAGCCTTATTTATGCTCAACGATTGCGCGCGCTGTCTTATAGAGACCAAGCCCCCCCCGTCAAGACATATTCCGCGATTACCTGAATCACAGAATTAATTTTTGGTTCAAGTATTCCTTCAATAGCAGGGGTTGTCCCATTCTCGCGGCCCCACAGTGAGCGTCTTGAGGCATTATGGGACAAAGGTGCGCCATTCCTAGAAAGTGGCTCATCTATCTGGGGACGAAGTACCTATCGCCAGCCGTAGAAAGTGCCTCACCCCTATGGGGACGCCGAAACTTCATGTTGATCGCAGGCATGACGCCTTCCGTTCATTTTGTGTGAAACACTACCTCGTCGTCTCGCTCGCCTTCCCCTTCTCTGATCCTTTTTCTCTGGTTTCTCACTCGTACAGCAGTGTCTCGCTACATCGAATACTTGTCCAATGTTGGAGCTTAGGGGTGCCTTCAGCATGCTTGTCTACTCTTACCTTCACTGCTAAGTCATTTTGCACAAGCAAATTCATATCCGCACCCCAACGTCTATGAATTGTGATCGCGGAATGTGTCTTTAAGAAAAACACTCCGCGATCAGGTATAGAAGTTGTGGCGTCGGGAGGGTAGTGGGGTCCATGACGAACAACCTTGCACTGGTTTCGCGGCAAAAAAGGTAAGGAGGGGCGCTATAGCGCAATATAGGTTCAGTGACGCCTCCTTTTTTCCAGTGACTCCGCCTCCAGGACTCCGCCTTCAAGGCCCGCTTTCAGTGAAAAAACGAAGCTGCAGGACGAAAAAGCATGAAAATCGTCACTTGTACGGTCGTAGAGTTCTTATCGGGAATCAGCTGTGCAGATGAGGGCGTAGTGTTGGAGATGGAGTTAATTGGGCACGTACAAACTGGGATCGAAATGGGGTTCTATCTAGGGCAGTTGGCATGTTTTTTTCTGCTTTTTTTCACTATCGAGTTACTCAGAAACTTGTCGTCGTATGCAAACCCCTAATCCACTATCTGTGATGAAAATGATCGGGACTTCACCTTTAAGGTCGCTGTTGATGTGCTCTGCCGCCCCTATTGTAGGAGAAGCAACTTGTCACATGGTTTTTGTTGTGTTATCATTTGCTCTCCGAAGCCGGAGTCATACCTTCCCATGTTTACAAAAAAAAACTAAGGCAAAAAAGTAGCACTACATGAGGAAATTTCAATCCTCTGGTTTGGAGACCCTATTTCGAGTGAGTGTACTTTACTGCCGGGCAATTATTCGCAGCATTGTTGCATGAAATGGCAAATGAAGCGGACATTTACGCTTCACAAACCCTTTGATTGCAAGGGAACGAGGATAGAGACCATCTACCAGCATCGCGGTAAAGACTAAATGCAGCAACAGCTA
>MU932265.1:0-23450 GCA_036418165.1 Cooperia oncophora | reverse complement strand
CAACCGATACGTATCGGTTTTCCTCGCTTTTGCATTTCTGCAGATTCCGCACTTCTTCACTTTCGGCATTTCTGCAGATTCCGCATTTCTTCACTTTCGGCATTTCTGCATTTCTTCAAATCGATACGTATGTAATGCTTTTCGTCATTTCTGCACTTTCCGCACTTCTGCATTTTCCGCATTTCTGCATTTCTTCACGAACGCAAGCTATGAACGCGGCCTTACATGGTCATCTATGTATTCACTTTTGGTCGCTCGAAACGCTGACGCAAAGTGTGAGCGCACTCTGAAATTGCCGAATTCTGTGCGAATTTTTTTACTATGTTCCGGCTGTTATTGCTTACCTATCAAGTACTAGAAGTTGGAACCATTTAAAGTCAATTTTCGCTAATGTTCTTGGTTCTTGAAAGGTTCAGCTTTTCTGAATGTACCAAATGTGCTATTGAGAAGAGGTTCTCTAGAACATCGTCATGACATCTTTAACTTTCTCCATCTCTGTAATAACTCACTGGATTCCTTTAGCATGATTGTCTACTATTTCTCTTCTCTCCACCAGCGTTGACATGTCATTCTTTGTAAAGCTGCGTTCATACTTCGCGACAGCAGTGGCGATCGCCGCGATCGTCGGTACGCGTCAGAGCGCGCCCCAACGCTATTACTTGGACCGCTCGCTTTGATAAATAAGGAAATCCAACTTGTAATACCTTTTTTCTCTTAATAATGGCTACTAGCTGGAAACTGAGGACGTTCTCTCTGAGAGGATCTGGAACTAAGGGAGTAGATTTTCACCTTTTATCTAGGGCGGCACAAGTGCAACTTCATTTATTAGGTTGTCCGGAAAGTTCTCAGCGTTTTGTGCACCTATTTTTTGTACATTCACTGCTGATTAAAAACTCATTCTGCCTTGCTTCTCAGTAGCACATCCTGTAGAGAATTTCTTGCGCTATCTGATGGTATAATTGCCGTTTCACCATTGCTTGATAAACCCCCTTTTTTCAAGATTTTTTCAAGCATGTGAAAAGAGCACTTCGGACGATTTTTTTCTTCGACTATAAATTGGGGCAATCCGCAATCGAAACAGCTCAACAAATTAACCAGGTGTGGGGGCCCAATAGTGCTAGAGAAAGCACTGTGCGGCAATGGCTCAACAAATTTCGTTCTGGAGATTTCAGCCTAAAGCAATATCTGACGAGGATTTTGAGGGGAGAGCTTTTGGCAGGCGACCCATCCCAAACAGTTCGGAGAATAGAAGAAGAGCTCAGCTTGGCAATTTCCCACTTGTTGCAGATGGCTGGCAGGACATGGGGAAGGTGACGGACACTCGACAAATTGCGTGCCCGACATCGGCGGGCTTTACGCATGGAGTGCGGGCAGCGAATCGGCATGTTTTCGAGGTCTTTCTGCGATTGCTTTTGCACAGCAGAGAACGACATTGTTTTTAGGCGAATTGTCACCTGTTATTGAAAAAGGCCCTCGGTCATGTATGATAACAGAGACTTCAGACATGGTTGGATTGCGACGAACGCACGAGATAATTTTCAAAGGCCGAACCCCATCACGAAAAAAAAAGATTTGGTCACGGTGCTTGATGATCATAGCTGGGTCGTGATCACTCATAGACGTTTACACCAGGCCAAACCATGGACAGCAGAACTACTGTGAAGAATCGACGAATTGGATTACCGAAATTTGTCAGATGCCAGCCAACACTTTCATCAAAGAAAGCGGTCCGATTTCTTTCTTGCCCATGACAACGCCGCCCACACGTTTCACAAAAATCTTATCCTAAAATGAACGAATATTAAGGGTTGAGTTCTACCTCAAACGCCCCATATTCTCCAAGACTCGCAAGTCGACATCACTCTTTCTAACATTTTTCAGAACATAACTCAATATGCTGGGAAATACTTCATTCAATCAGGCCCGGCAAAAAAGCTTCGTAATTCCCGCTGTGAAATTTCGACAACCCGTTTTTTATTTCATGCGGATTCCCGATGCTGTCACTAGTTGGCATAACAGTGTCCTGATCACGAAATCGTGCTAGTTCCGATTAAATCCGATGAGTATTAAAAAAGTTATGATCGTTTAAAGTGAAACACCCAAAACGCTGAGAACTTTCCGGTCAACCTAATAATATGTGAGCTTCTATTTGTTTCTTTTGTTTTCATTGTTTCAGTTTGATATTGAAGCTGTCTGTGCAACTTCTACTATGCCAACTGTTCGCAAAACACATATTCATAGTTGACAAGTAGAGTTCAAACGACAAAAAAAAGAAACAGCAAGGAGCTCACCTAAGGCGAAAACCCTAGTTCTTTCATGCACGTCCGGAGCGCTCCAGGTAACAACGTTGGGTGCTCGCTCTCTAACTCCTACCGCGATCGTAGCGATCGCCAAGCGTCGGCGAATTCATGAACGCTGCCTGGTACAACTGGTCGGATTCTGCAGCCTTTTCGACTGGTTTTCCGGGGCGAAGAGTTGCCGTTGGTTGTCGAAAAAACTGTGGGTAGCGTGATCGCCAGTGCGGGATTTCAACAGGACATAATTGATTGCGGTGTGTTCGCTGCAATGCGCGAACCAACTGCTATACGCGTCGAAATGTTTACATCCTGTGATATATGGCTGCGTTCTTCAAACAGCGTGACGATGCTGTGCTTGTCGGGGAGATATTTTTTTGTTTTGGCACACTTGGTCGTGTCTCCGCCCAACCTTAAACAAGATGACACTTGTCCAAACTGAAACATTTCAAGAGTAATCTATCCTGTGTCATATTCAAATGCCACGCCTACTGAGTCTAAGGTATAGTTTACCAAGGCATTCAGTCGTAGATGTGTCAGGAGAGGTGGAAAGAGCCCATCAACGGCTGCGTAATCTACCGAAGCTCTCGGTCAGTGAGTGAGTTCGGAAGAAAACAACCAGTGCTTGAAAACGGCGTGGCTGAGCTCATTCCGAGACTTCTCAACCTGCGCGGACTGACTGCGACGACACTAACTGTAAGAAGAACTATCCATATCTCGTTCGCTGCGGACGAAGGGGCGTGTCAGGCAGTATGAGTGTGCCACGGCGCCAACCCGTTCTCTGCCAGTTGTTGAAGCGGGTATGCGACAACAACTGGTAGAAAACGAGTGATACGAACGATATGATACAGTCTTATCACTTGCTCGCTTCAACAGATGGTGGGGAACGGGTTTGGCACCGCGCCAGACTCATTTCGCTTGACACATCCCTTCGTCCGCGTCCCTTTCCCTTAGAGAGCGTTCAGACTTCGCGGTCGCGCGATCCAAGCGATCCGATCGCTCGATCGCGAGGTCTGAACGCTCTTAGACTGTTGTGTCGCTACAGCGTGGAGCAAGCGTTCCATACACTTCTTTGACGACAACCGCATAATTCAAGGTTGCTCACGCATTGATCCTTTTTGTTTCTGATGATGTTCGTATTTTCTGACCATTGAGCACACAGTGCTGTTAATATTTATTTTAGGTCAAACCTACTGTTTGCGAGCAAGTGGAGTTCATGAAGGAACAATCGACGGCTGGTGAAGGGCAATCGTCGAGCGGAGGGCATTTATCCGAATCAAAAAGCCGGAAATTAATTGATGTGCGAGAAGTAAGTTCCAGTTCGTGATGGTTTTTTTTCATCATTTTGAAGGCTTATCTACCGCAATAAAGTGCGACAATTGGAGAGTACACTGGTGTGCAAAACTTAGGGACGAGATGGATAAAGTAACATAAAACACTGATGACTCTAAGGGATATGCACAGGAAGCTAGACTTTTCTCGGTGGAAGAAGAGCTTGAATAAAGTGCCAAATATGGCCGACCGCGCAAATCGAGGCAGTCTATGGGTATGAAAAAATTTTTTTCTCAATCAACGAGTAGCTGCAAAGAACTGTGGTAGTATCCTTCGATACATCATGTCCCGAAGAGAGCATCTGGATGACTTCACTCGAGGAAGGATCATAGGGAAACTCGAAGAAGGTCGAACCATGACGAGTGTAGCCCAGGAGTTCGGTATCGCTCACAGCGTTGTTTCACGTGCATGGAGAGCGTTCCGAACCTTTGGTACTGCTGCCCGAAGACGAGGTGGCCGACCAAGGACAACTACACCAAGGGACGACCGCTACATTGTGCAGCAGGCAAGAAGAGATCCTCGTCAGTCGGCTTCGGCTATTGCAACGACGTTTAACAGGACTCTAGGGCAAGCCATCTCACGCACTACAGTGGCAAGACGACTGCATGGTGGTGGTCTCTTCGCCCGACGACCGTTACGTTGTGTTCCTTTGACCCCCGCGCATCGGCGAGACCGTTTACGGTGGTGCCAGGAGCATGGCGAATGGACCGATGAGGAATGGAGCCGTGTGCTCTTTTCGGATGAGAGCAGGTTCAGTCTGAGCAGTGATTCTGGCATATGGCGAGAGGTGGGAACACGCAACTCCCCGGAAACATTGTCGAACGTGATCGTACTGGTGGTCGAGGTGTTATGGTATGGGGAGGCATCATGTTGCATGGCCGTACTGACCTCCAGATTTTTGAGCATGGAACCCTCACCAGTCAGCGTTACTGCGACGAGGTTCTCCTACATCATGTCCGTCTTTTCAGATCGGCCCTGACTTCATTTTCATGGATGACAATGCGCGACCGCATCGAACAGCACAGGTGGAGGAGCTTCTAGAACGAGAGGATATCCGGCGAATGGAGTGCCCGCCCGTTCCCCGACCTAAATCCCATCGAGCACGTGTGGGATGCACTGGGTAGACGCATTGCAGCACGACCAAATGCACCAATGACGATCCAGCAATTGTCAAATGCACTGATTGAGGAGTGGAATGCCCTGCCCCAGGAACTCATTACCAACCTCGTGGAGAGTATGGGATCGCGGTGCAGAGCATGTATTGCTGTCCGTGGTGATCACACACCCTATTAGGATCCGTGTAACTTCTTTTGTAGTACCAGGATAAATCGTGAAGACTTATGTGTAATCGACATGGTTGAATAAAAATGTCATAACAATTCGTCTTATTCCGAGTTTCTGTCAGTTGCTTTCTGTACAATATCGTTAAGGTTCTCTCTTGATATGATATGAATTTCATCGAGCTATGTTGTCTGGCAGAGGCACAGTGATCGAAAGTTGCTTTCGTCCCTAAGTTTCTGCACACCAGTGTAATTGAAGTGCACACTGTCAGTGTTTAGAGTAAGGCTGCCTTCATACTTTGCGTCACCGTCTCGGCGACTAGGAAAGTATAGGTGACGATCCAGTGTACGCCAGCATCCTTTAGCATTTGAGCGTACGCCAGTGTTTTCAGCGACTGCCCGTGAAGTTCAACACGTAGGTCGACATCTACACTTTCCTAGTCGCTGAAAGCGCTGCTGTACGCTGGCATACTCTGACGTGCGCTCTCAACACTACCGTACGCTGGCGTACACTCGAAACACTCCGAAAGCTGACGTAAAGATGAGCGTGGTGTGGGTCTGCCATTACGGACGGAGAGGGAAAAGTTGGATCTTAATTGGTAGAAGCGGTATGGGGCTAGCAGCGTTGTTTGCAGCTTGTAGTTTATAAAGGGTTGAACACCGTCGCGAATAAACAAGTCTTCAACCACAACGCTCTAGTAAACAGTACCGAATCCCTTGAAGATTTGATATTCGAGCATAATCTTATCTGTTATGTAGACATTGTGGCCTCATCGCGTTAGGAGAGCGGGCTCCGCCACCGTGCGGGGCAAACGCTGAAGAATAAGAAAACGAATCTTCTGCGTTGTCTCATTGATAGAGAAAAGGAGAAGAAGCCTAAGTATCGATAATGTGGGAGACTAGGCCGCAGTGACTACGTTGGTCTGTGCTTCCAAAGGCTGAGTCTTTTGCGGGAAAGGGATCATTGGTCGGGGACCACCGCGATGGGAGGGCGCAGATGTGCAGAAAAAGCATCGCTAAGGCCGCGTTGTGCTTTGTGACTCAATCATTTTCAGTCGTGTATTTTGAGATATGCATGTACACAGTGTTTATTCTCCCAGGCAAGTTATTCCTTTATCAACTGACCTTCGGCGGATAGCACGCTTTTCAGACCTGAGCGAGGGCTGATCGGTACATCTGGGGCGCACATGGTATGCTAGCTCCTCTCCGCAGGACGTCGAGTTCACGTCCTGTATGGGCGTGTTCCGACACCTCCGCTACGCAAAGTTTCATATTCAGAATAATGGTGATTTTGTCAGGATTTCTTTCTCAGGTCATCAAACTTTTTGCACAAAAATCTAGGAATTGTGGCAAATCCTAACTCTTCAAAAACGTAGAGGTGCTGTGAACGCTATGGAGTAACCACTAACTTCTTTATTAGAGAGAATTTCAGTAAGTAACAAGCAGGGTCAAGCATTACGTCGCGGGAAATTACGGGTTCGTACGTCTTCCAAGCCCTCTAAAGAGGTGTCGGTTCAACCCTCCCCCTCCCCCGTTAGTGACTGTGGAGTGTGTGGAGGTATCCACTCTGTTCATCAGGATGTAGCTGCATATGCTGGTGTAATGCGAACTTTACCGAATAAGTGTGTGAGTATCGAGTCGAACAGAAGCACTGAAACTAAAGAGATTAGTTCCTCAGAAGTAGTGTTATGCCCGCAGTGAAACTTCGAAAAACTTCGCAGTGACGCCCGCGGCTGCATTGCTTAATGAGATTAGAGTGCCACTGACCGATTACATTCACATAGCGTTCTTCAAAGCAGTATAGCATCATTCAGAAACCATCTTTCGCAGGCGGTAAGAACAGTTCATGTTGCATGCTCATTGTCTATACGAAATACACTACAGCTTTCATCAAGCTTGCATGATGGCCTCTAAGCAGAAAATGCCTGGGGTCCTGAACGAATGCGCTCGTTCGGGTTAAACCGTCAGCGGGCCCCAGTATTACGACAATCTTGCGTTCTAGGTACGATCTCGCAGTGGGCCTCATCAACTGTCAGGGGAGGACTATATTACAAGTGTTCAATTATAATCTTCACTTATAACCTTTTTCTCTTCTCAGGAAATAATATGAACAGAAAGGGGGTTTCAGGAACAACTTTCTCGCAGCGAAACCTCTTTGGCGGCTTCGAGATACAGGTTTCGTAATTTTTTTCCTATTTTAGAAAATAATCAAGGAATTAGACAAGCTGATGCAACGTGAAGTGTCCTTAAACGATGAAGACATAGCAAAGGAGCAACGTTGTATCATTAGAGAGGAGAAGGTTGGTTTCTGTAATAAGGAAACACTGGCTTCTAACAAGCAAACGGAACCACTGGTTTCGTGCGCGTGAATTCCTAATAAGATTGATTGTTTAGCTGAAGGCATCCCTGATCGCTATAGAGAAGAAGTTACACAAAAATGGTCTACTATCGGACGTGGACGATCAGTTGCAAGCATTGTTCGTTTTCTGTTCTAGACAAAAGATTTCTAAGGATGAAGACGAAGTGTTGCAGCTACTCAGATGCGTCCATTTCCGAAATTGCTGTATCGGAAACTGGAAACGAGCTGTTGAATCAAAGACTCACCCGTATTCTTTCAGAGAAGATAAAGAACAAAGAACCTACAATGTAATTTTTTCTAGATATACGATACGGTATTTGTCTGTTTTCACTTGTATTTTAGTACGCTGTCTTATGAAGAACTAATCGAGGTGATGAAAGACGTACGTACAAAGCAAGGTCCTTCAACTAACATCCCCGATCCCGAGCGTGAGAGCGCAGCATTCTGTAAGTTTCGAGCTTTTTCTAAGCTTCTGCTTGGTTTTAGTGTGTTGAAGTTATCTCTTACCAGTCGGATGGACCGGCTTCGCCGGCCGATCCTCCTTCCGCGTGTGAAGTGGGTCCCTGTGAGAAGTTTTCCATGGGAGGGAGGGCCAGTCGGATCGGCCGGCGAAAGAAATATTATTTTGAGAATTACCGCACTTTACCGTTTCACTTCCTGTATATGCCTCTGGGGTTTTTTCGGATGCGTGTTGAGGGTTTTCGTCCTCGGCATCGTTCACTTCGGCGAACGCCCCGCCCATCATCAGGATGTGCTTCATTGATTTCGTCCGCCAACTGATTGCCTATCGTTTGCCACTTCTCCCACTCTCCGAGCTCTTTTGGAACCGAACTACGAATTTTACGAATTTTTGAAATTTTCGTAGCAAGCACCGCCCACCTATAGCACGCCTCGCCCATCACGGGTGTGCCTCCCTCATTTCGTCCGCCAACTGATTGCCTATCGTTTCCCACAATTTCCGCTCTCCGGGATCTTCTAGAACCGAATTACGAATTTTTGAAATGTAGCTCACAACTGTGCGCACGCCCCGCCCACAGTGGGCGGGGCTTAGCTCGGTTCATGTGTGTTCCTCACTTCTTGTTTCCGGACAGACAGACTCACAGACAGACAGACGTTGCCGTTTATATATAGTAGGATCATTCTTTTTGTTTACAAGACAGTTCATATTTAGTGGAACGCTTGGAACATACAGCGCTGGTGGTAGCTCGTGCTCGTAAGAGTTTCATCAGTAGGCAGTTTTTAGATGGAATTGATGATTTCGTGCCAAAATCGGGTGAGTTTTTCAACCGTAACTCAAAATATCATTTTATTTCCTGTAGCATTTAACTTTGTTTTAGAAAGAATTTTGTGCATCGCTCCTCCTGAACTCAGTGAGGAAATGAAAAAGCAACTCTCTGATAACCCAACAGCAACGGGTGTCGCCGATGAAGTTTTTCGCATGGTGGGTTCCCCAGTGCCAATCAAACGTTCAGTTCTCGTTCCCAGTTCGCGTTCAGACTTCGCGATCGGATCGCTCGAGCGATTGGATCGCGTGATCGGCTCGCGTTATTGGATCGCACGACTAGTGGGGCGCTCCATCGCAAACCATCGCAACGGCAATTCAAATTGGCACTGTATGAACTGCCCACTCTGAATTCTGCGGTTGCGGCAGTGCACCGCTGTGCTGAAGCGTTCCTGGTCGTGGTCGCATGATCCAGTCGCGAGCACTTCGATTTCGAAGTCTGAAAGCGTTTATAGGCGCTATACGTTTTAAGGGAGGCGTCTTACTAGTTTTCGTGGACGTGCATGAATGCAGTCTAGCCGTACATAGTCGAACTCGTGCCATTTCCTAAGCTTATGGGAGTTTAAAATTTTATCCAATCATTGTGCGACTTTTGTTCCATTTCGAAGCTTCACAAGGACTTGCGGATCTCTTCAAAGACTCAACGTACGCTGAGATGCGAGATGCATATCCGAGCCCCCGCTTTCAATGCGTAGTGGTTTCCCAGTCCGAACATGCGCGGGGATGGGGATCCAGGACCAAGGCATAGGATGATTCCTCCATGCTCCGCCTAAAATGTAACATGCGGCGCAGACATGCTGGATGGCGCTGCAATATCCCGATCCTGTTTATATTGACCGCCGTCCGCGCGGCGCTATCGCGCTCAGCGCTTCTGGCACTTTGCGCCAGTTAATGTGATTGCGTCGATTAACAATTAAACGCGAGCTCGCTGGTGCAGATAAAATTTGAGGTGCTTCTCATGCTGCAAAGTCCAAATCGATGATGATGACGAGGGCCAGAACTCTAGAGCGACTGTGGCCGCGTCTGCAATCTCCCTCGAGAGCCGCCCATTCCCACAAAGCATGGAATAAAAACGGCCTAAGGCGTCCTAATCGTTAATTCGAAGTCTTTTCATGGCTTCGGAGCCGGAGTCACGCCGAATCGCAGAAATTTACACCGGTTTTTACCTAATTAACGCTTAATTTTTTTATTCACATTTTATTTACATCTACATTAGTTGCTCTTCAATTCTAGCTTTCGTTATCTTCGATTCGTACTTTGCAGCATGAGCAACACCTCATATGTTATCCGCATCAGGAGTTTGCGTTTTGATTGTATTCGAAAGCGAAATTACATGACTTGGCAAAGTGACGGAGCGCTGCGCGAGACACGCGCCGCGCGAACGGCGGTCAGTATAAACGAGATCGGAATATTGTAGCGCCGTCCAGCATGTCTGCGCCGCAAGTTGCATTTTAGGCGGAGCATGGAGGAATTAGCCTATCCCACGTCCTGGATACCCATCCCCGCGCATGTCTGGACGGAAACCGCTACGCCTCGAAAGCTGGGGCTCGTTTGCCCGACACGCATCTCGCATCTAAGCATACGTTGTGTCTTTAATAAGTAAAACTGATGAAAAATGGACTAGCACTTTATCCTCCCCGTATAGCCGAGAGCACGCCATCATCCACGTTTGGCTCCCGTTGGTCTCATGTCTCCAACACGTGGGTCTATGTCTCAGGTTTTTTTCAGGAGATCCTGGCTGCAGGAAAATGGGAGCAGGAGCATCCGGTAGAAGTTGCTCCTGGTGAAGACGTTGATGATATAGTCGAAAGCGACGGTGGTAGTGATGAGAACGAGGAAGTGGAAGATGAAGTCGAGGATGAAGACGATCAGTGCGGAGTGAGTAGCCTTTATACTTCTTGCAAAAGGTGTAAGTCTCTTATGTATTTCTTGGCTTCTACGGTTATGGAAATCTGATCAGTTGAGTGTGGATTAATTAGTTTTTCCTGTAAAATGACTTAACATATGATTTTGAGAGGGAGAATTTGTTCGATGCCATGCTTTCTGTGAGGGCTAATCTGTGGTGGTAGTCATTCGTTTCTGGTGTCTCTTGCAACCTATTCCTAGTATTTCTCCCATATCATGGGTAGAGCCCTCAGGCATTGTGGAGCGAGTTCGTCTTAATTTTAACCACCACTATCGGGTTTGACCTTGAAGACAGTCCCCGTGCTCAAGCAATTCGTAGGCGTCCCTCCCTATACGAGTAGTCTGGTCCCCACTCCGTAAGATTACCTCACTTTCGCGGCTAACAGTAAGTCACGAAGGCGCCTGCCCTAGTGCTCCGCCACCGAAAGGCTCAAAAGGGCAGGTTTCCTGCTCAAAAATTCGTTTTTACAGGCCGCGGTTTTCGTTTTCTTTTTTCTTTGATAGGTAGTGTTCTTTGGCGAGAGGTTAGCGAAGAAACACCAGAGTGGCAGAAAAACCTTCCGCTGCTACAAAACGAGATGGTACGGAGATCTCGTCCGGAGAGCTGCTAGTTCCATATTTGAGGTGTTATATAGGTTCGTAATCGAACCGGCGCTATCTCGATATCCGAAATCGCTGTGCTTTATCTTTAACCGCGTTCATTGGCTTCTCGACACCGCACATTGCGTCCAACCATCGGAACAACTTTGATCGGGATGCCCCTTGTCGCCATCGAGGGACGTCATTCACTCGGTTATGTAACATTTTTTGCAGGTTTTGCTTTCCCATAGCCTCACTCAATCTGAAACACAAAAGAATGAAGAGGCAAAAAATGAGGCTTAGTGAAAGAGGAGGCACGAGAAGTTTTCTTGGAAAAGACTAAACTGAATAAAAGTCAACACTTCGAGGCAGGGCTCGCATACGGGTAGTACTGTGTACCAGCAGAGGCAGGGTCCAGATCGCTGAGATATCTAGGCTTAGGTGCCAGCGACAAGTACTGTTATTTGATGAAAGAATAATTTTTCTGTGAAAACATGCTGACAGTGCATCGCTCATTTGTGGTGGAATCCCGAACCCAGAGCAGCTCGATAGCTAGCTACTGTTATCATGTTTCTTGCACATGGTCTTTTGGTCTTGGTTGCTTCTTGTTGCAACAGACGTTTTTATGCGTTCCTCATTTGTTCGCAACGCATTCGTTCTATGTAATACGTAATGAGCTCGTAAGGAAGTGTCCCATCGGGCCAGTAAATGTTCCATTCTTTCTGGCAATGTTAACTTTTGCTACTATCAGAGTAATTTTCACGGTAACCCGCTCATGGGCAGAAGGCAAGTGTTACATTCCCTTGAGTGATCACATAGCATATTACTCCTTTTACAATCCCTTGGTTCACGACAAAAACTAAAAATTTGTTCGAAATAATAATCATCTCTTCGAGAAATTGGGCAAGACAATACTTTTGTCTATGTCAGAAAGCTACAGTGGCCAGTAGATTCTCCTAGCCCTACGAATCAGCTACCCAATCCGGTTTCGGTCCTTTCTTTTTGAGATTTTTTTGAGCAGATGTGCATTCAAACTGATCCTATCCTTCTACTCGTTTGAAATCCTGAGGTGTTCACTCGGCAATCGTTGTGGTCTAACAATCATGGCGGAATCGATGATGTCCGGTCATAACTGGCTGTGGTATGGCGAATGCCGCTAGCAGCGTCGCGCTTCCCCTGTCTTTCTCTTTGAATACCATTCTCTGTGTCAAAAAGCTCGAGCGGCTTTCTCGTTTGGAAATGTACGTGAGGGGTTCTACGGTTCCGGGGCGTGCACAGTACTCTTACAAGAAAGGTCTTTCAAGTCGTGGCGCGGTTTTTGGAAATGGCTTGTTCCCTTTCGTAGGGGTCCATGCAAGGATCACAAAATGGGTTTCATTTTTGCTATGCGTTTCGGTGTTCAAAAGCGGTGTGAAAAGAATTTGACAAGAATGGGCGACTTCAACTATCCTAATGGGCTACGTTCTTACTGTAACTTTGGGCATGCATAGTTTATGAGGTGCTCTTCAATTAGGCTTCGAAGACGGCTATGAATAAAGTCATATGTAAGTATCGTGCAGTAACACACTTGGCATGTACCGACGCAACAGTGATGTTTTTGTCAGCGCTCTCCTCATGCTCATGTCGGCGGATCGGATGGCGCAGCAGATAACTCGATGGATTCTGATTGGTACTTATAAGGGACTATTTATATAAGGAACTTTGTGGATAGGATCCCGTTGCGGCGAGCTTTTTGCATTTTTCATTTTTTGTTCTTTCGCGTTCCTGTATGTCTAATGCCGTTTGAAGGCATATTCTTCATTCTGATACCTCACAGACGAGCTCGATTGTGTGGAGAGGCCTGTTTCCGTGAATGTTCCCGTCTCGTTACGTTAACCTTTCCCTTCATTGATTGGGAATCTTGAAACTGTGGTAAAGTCCAATCCATCGAGTTATCCCCTGCGCGATCCGATCCGCCAGCAGTGAGCAAGAGGGGAGCGCTGACAAAAACATCACAGTTGCGTCGGTGCATGTCGAGTGTGTTACTACATGATACTTGCATTTTGACTTTATTGAAAACTGTTCTCGAAGCCAAATTAATGAGCACCTCATAGAGTGCTGCATCATGCTTGAAGTTAACAATCAGTTACAGTTACGGGAGCCCATTAAGATAGTTAAAGTCGCCCATTCTTGTCAAATTCTTTTCACTTAATTGTTGACCTCCCCAGGAATGCATAGCAAAAATGAAACCCATTTTTGTGATCCTTGTATGGACTCTTACAACAAGCAACAAATCATTTCCAAAAAGCGCCGCCACGACCTGAAAGACCTCCCTTGTTATGGTCTAATCTGCTCTCCACATCCCTTTACATCATCTGTTTTTTCTTGGTGCGCCTCATGCTCACCGAAAATCGTGTTATTCAAATGAAGAAATTAATTGTGGATGGTGTCAAGAAGGCCCAGTTCCTTGTGTGGCTCGTCTAACAGATTGGAGTCTTTCTGACAAAGTTTTCAAAAATGAATACTATAAGTTTCTAGGATATCGATTTGGTCGAATTCGCGATCTCATCTTGAAGTTGAACTTTTCAGACGACCAGTTGGACTTTGTGCTCAAGAATTTCCAGTAGAAGATGTTGCACCGTTATGTATTAGCATGGGAAGCGAGCTAATGCGAATCAGTCTTTCAGGCTTCACTACCCTCATCTTCCAGAAGTCATTCGACAATAACCGTCCACTCAGGTTAGTTCGGAGTGAACATCTCTCATTTCATATTCACGTATTTGAAATACGTCATTTATGACAAAACGAAATGTCCTCAAGTCTAATGTGATTTTAGTCCCGGTTTTTGATAATGAACTGAGGACCCGTTCACATAAAATTCATTACTATGCTTTCGCTGTACCAACAACTTCGGAATCAGAAATCACCCCAATTTATATAATTCGCTTTGTTCTGTTTGTTTGTTTGTTTGTTTGTAAGTTTGTAAGTTTGTAAGTTTGTCTGTCCGGAAATTCGGTTCGACCTGAAGAACGACTTGGAGAGGTCCAGTCAAGGTGGGGATAGGTAGGGCATGGGACAAGAAATAAAAAGCACACTTGACCTATGGCAAGCCCCGCCCACAGTGGGCGGGGCTCGCCGAAAGTTTGGGGTTCCGCAGAAAAATGTTCATAATTCGCTTCCGGAGCAGCTTAAAGATGGGGAAAAAAGGGACTAAGGTTAGTAAGGAGTCGCCAGACTAACTGTGGCAGGTACACCCTAAATGGGCGTACTCAAGGTGGGCGGTGCTTCTCGCAAAATTCAGTAACCCGGTTCGCGAGAGTGTTTGGAAGTCGCAAAAACTCAGTGTAGAATGTAAATATCCGGCGAATATAGGGCACGCTCAAAGTGTGTTGAGACCCGCCCACAGTGGGCGGAGCTTGCCCTAAAGCAGGGTATTCATTTTAAAAGTTTGTAGCTCGGTTCCAGAACACTCCAGATACCGGAAAAAAGTGGATTAAGTTCAGCAGAGGGTCGTCGGTTAAGATTGTGGGGCAAAAAACATTGTGGGCGGAGCCAGACAAAAGGTCTGTAAAACGGTTCCAGAGCACTCCGAAGACCGGAATAAAGTGAATTCAGGTCAGCAGGGTCGTCCAATTGGAGAAATGTTGGGTAGACATAATTTGTGGGCGGGGCCAGCCCGAGGTGGGCGGAGCCAGACGAAATTCTCTAAAACTGTCCCAGAGCACTTCAAAGACCGGAAAAAACGTGGATTAAGGTCAGCAGAGGGTCGCCGGTGAGGATTGTGGGGCACAAACATTGTGGGCGGGGCCTGCTCCGAGGTGGGCGGAGTCAGACGAAGAATCTGTAAATGCTCAAAAGTACTTCAGACACCGGAAAAAAGTGGAGTACAGAACAAAAGGCGGATATCAGTTGAGTCTAGAAATATGTGAAAGAAAATACGCGCGGCGAAGCCGCGCTCGCCCGGCGCAGCCGGGCCGTATCAGGAGGCGCGCCGGCGTTAGCCGGCGAGCCCGACTGGTATAAAATCAAGCAGACCTATCACAGCAATTCTCGACAAGAATTAATATGTTGGGAGTAATTAGCAAGCTTGGTAGGTTTTAACATGGATCGGGTCCCTTTCTCAATTGTCTGAATGTGTAATAAATTATTCCGTCGGCATTGCGTGCGTTTCTGGGGGTTTCTTCATTTCGTTGTCTCCGGCTTCACTCTTTCCCAATTCTTGGTTATGTAAATAGGATACCTTGGTTATGATTCAGCCAATATCTGGCTGGCAAATGATTGTGTTTGGAATTTTTATGCTAAAACAAACCTCACCCATTGACCATCAGATTGGAAGTCGCGTTGTTATTGACGTAGCATCTTCAGTCGATTTCATCGTTTCAAGGCGTCAGCTAACATAATGCTAACACACTGTAACATACCAGAGCAAATGGAACACTTTGGTCGTTTTTCCCTAGCTGTGAATTCTCTCGTTTACTTTTATTACTTTTGCAACTGTACTCTTTTGCGCACCGAAACTAGAAATTCTTTCAGACGACGAACAGGACAACGTGGCCAAGGCAGAGGCTCCTGATGAGGATGTTCCCCAGAATGAGCTAGCTAAGAATGAATCAGAGGTAAGTAGCGCTAGACCTGTTCGAAGATATGTGAGTTCGAAAAAGCAACTTTCAGCAGAGCTGTATAAGTTCGTCTTCTGCTCCACATGAAGAAACCGTTGAAGTGGTCGCCGATGTCCCTTCAATTGCATGGAAAAAGGTATGAATTAGTCGAGACACTGAGGATTTCCTACAGCGCGTCAGACTTCGCGACGGCAGCGCTTCGGTCACGCGTTTGGCGCGATCGATGCGCATGCTTTCGACAGCATCGATCGCGTCGAACGCGCGACCAAAGCGCTGTCGTCGCGAAGTCTGAACGCTGCCTGCCGTTCAATACTTTGCGCAACAGTGATCAAAGCATGACGTCGCGGAAAATAGCCCGGTCGGTACGATCTCCTTGAAGGGGTGTCCACACGTCCCACCCCCCACTTGTTGATTGTCGACGTACTTGCCCTATTTCTGTAGCTGTTTCGCGCGTTATGAGATAGCGGTGCTTAATCGCACTAGGTTCAAATTAAACTTCCCTCTTTAAAAAGTGAGTAACTTCATCTACAAGCAATTTTTGCAAACATGAAAGGCATATTATTGACATACTGTTGAGGCGATTCTCCCGTCGTGGATTTTGGTCTGAGAATTTGCTTCAGCTGCTGCAATCCGGCTCCTTCATCACATTGCTGATATTTCCATCTATAAATCTTGGAAAGCTTCCAGTTCCCTCTTCTCTGTAATGGGAAATAGGAGTTGAAGGACATGTGCTTTGAGCAACCTCTGTGGATGCGGGGTAAATGGCTTCCATTAAATTACTCTAGCGTGGCCTAGTAAGAATTATGACGCTACGGCAACAACTTGTGATCCAGTCATAGATTTCTTGTCTGATTCCGGACAAGTGTGCTTAATAGCTGTGGCGTAACCAGTTTCATTTACACTAAAAATATTCTGCTCTTCCTAAGACTGGTATAGACAGTGCACTCTGCGGCCAAACCCAGAAGTGACGGCATCGTCTTTCAATCCCACATCGCCGTAGACCCAACGTCCGCTGATTCCCGCAAACATGCCCCGACCCTGTTTGCCAATGTGGAAGCTCACTAACTGAAAATCCCCCTAATCAGAAGATTCAGCGTCAAAGAATTGGAAGGCAATAGATGAATTACGCCTTTCAGCGAAATGGCTACTACTCTCTGAAAGACAATTCCCCGCGATCAAGTGTTACGGGTAGTAGATGCTCAGGAATGAAACAGTATCCCTTAATAACTCCCCAGTAGAGGAAGAAGCAAAAAAACTTTGGGACTATCCTGAACAGAGACATCTTCAGCAAAGTGTTCGGACGGCGAGTTCATCATGAGGACGAGCCCAATCGGCAGGATACTACGTGGAATCGTTTCCCGGTAAGAGCATATGTTATTGCCGCGACGACGCTCCAGGCAACGCTATGTACACACGCAATTCCGCTTGTAAGCCGTTGTCTTGCAGAGTGAAAGTAATCGTGGTTGCAATGGTTGCAATAATCACGCGTCTCTAACTTCTCTTTATCTCGCCGTTTTAGCAAAGTAAAGAAATGTTATATTCTATGTGAATGCGGACTACGAATGCCAAATACAGGGAGGCATGTTCGCGGACCACTTGATCGCGGGAGCTGTCTTCAAGATTAGCCGGAAACGGTAGTAGATGGTGCTATTCGACTCCCATCTAACTCTTGGTGTTAAGTTATCCGGATTCTCGGGTTCATTCCTTCGTACCGATTCAATTTCTTTGCCGTTTATCCTGGGCTAGTGGATAATCCACATTTGCAAAGTACGAACGCAGTCTTACATATAAATAAGGTTGTCTATAAAAAAGTCACCAGCATCACCTATGTTATTGCAGGGAGTGAAACGCTCGGCAGAGGCCTTGATCGATAAAGAAGTGGAGAAGTGCGCCGTTGATGCGAAAGAGGAAGCAGGAGGAGACTGTGTACTTTCGAGTGTAAACAACACTGCTTTACCACCATGTACGGATGACGAGGTTGCACTCTTTTCCGACTCGGATGTGGAATGTATTGCCATCGAGGACAATTCAGGTATGTTCTTAAGTGGGAGTACTTCGTGCTCTATATTAAATTTAGCATTAACATAAGCTACCGTCGCGGGCCTGCATCACCTGTTCTCCCGTTGATCATCGAGTTCTTCGAGCGAGCGCCAGTAACGTCTCCATTCGTCCCTGCAACGTGCAAGTGTTCGCTTGACATTCCTTGGAATCCAGTCGTAATTGCTGTTATCCAGCGGCATCCCAGAAACTCATGACGTGCCCGACCCGCCTGGTCTTCAGAACCTTGACAAATGCGGCTGCGTTTCTGATCTTCAATGGCGCTGAATGCGGAGCTCCGGATTCCCTCTCTAACTTGCGTGCAGCGCGACAACTCGTAAACAGCAAACTTGAAGCATCGCCCTTTCAATAGCGCTACTCATCCTGCTTTCGTAGACTCCGTATTTCCGAGGCTTACGTTAAAGCAGGAGGGACAGCGGTAAGAAGAGGTGGGCTCAGAGCCGTGGGTTCTTCGCCTTATTCTCCACTCCCTCGATGTTCCCCAAGCTGCTAACTTCCTCCTGCTCCGGTCTGGTGCTAGGTCGTTTTTGATTTCATGGCCTAGCTAGAGAGAGAGAGAGAGAGGAGAGAGAGAGAGAGAGACCATTCAGAAATGTGCGTTCCATAGAGCGAATAGGGCATCTGAAACCAATTCGTGGGTACCTGTATTGAAGCCAATGCTGGAGAGAAAATTGTGATCACCCTGGGTTCCATCCATACGGATTTCCTTAGGTTTCTCCAGGTTCGCGTGGTACATCTTGGGGGGCCTTATGCAGTGTGCCACTGGAATCACGGCAAAGCGTTGATATGGTCACAAATGGTGAACACTAAAACTGGTGACTTTACTCGAAAATTTTGCTTACCATATTAGCCAGAACAACTTTCAGCCAACTGTTCTGTATGTTCGTAATAATTTGGGTCAGCTGCGAGTGCATTAGACCATGGTCACAAAAGATCTTTGTCGTCTATCGTTCATAGGAGAGATGAAGTTTGGGTGTAGAAAGCAGCGCGAAGGTGTACGTTGAAATCGAGAGGCAGATATCTTGGGAAGCTATAAAAGACTTTTTTGTGTGTATACCTGCCCTAAAGTGTCGCTTTTAACCAACAGAAGCCCTTCCCTGCACAAGGTTCACAGTCGTTCACGTTCGCGACTCGAAAGTACTTGATAAGAACGCCGGGGCTTTGCCAGGATACAAGCTCTCCACCTTCTCCCTGCCCTCCCAAAAGTTTCACTGTCCTGCGGTTTGTGTCTCCGGATGCCCATAAAATGCTTACGACCAACAGGGGGTCACTATATTTTGTTTTTTCTTTCTTCCTGTTGAGATACTGAACGCCTTGACTATTCGTTATTTTATTTGTTTAATTTATTTATTTATGCATGCAGCATGGGTGCGCTAACATTATGAAGGAAACCAGATAAGTTAAAAACAAGATAAGAAAAATAACGCGAACATCTTTATTATTCAAACTTGCAACCCAATACTTCACAACGGAGACGCCTGCAGACCCTAAACTTTCAAAATCTTGAATGCCCACATTAGTCCGGTATGATCAACTTCCGTTTTGTCTTTTAAGTATTCCTCTACGCAAGAGGTAATGGCGACCTTTCTCAGCTCTGATGGCAAGCCATCCCACCAGAGCTCAGAAGGAATGTGATTTTAACCCATTATACAAATTGCATGCTGTGAATGAAAACCGGGATTCACTAGCACGACCGCTGTACTTCCGTGACTGACTGCGCTGAAAATTAATGAGACTATTTGATGGGGTTCTAATTTGACCTATCTCCTCTTACTTCGCTAATGAACAAAAGACTTTTTGAGCTTTCCCCGAGTATAAACTGAGTCCCATGTCCTTTTTAGGGTGAACCTGCTCACGTATAAAAGTCTTGCTTATCCTCTTTCTTGTTCTTAGCCCGGATTTTCTCTTTTATGAAACCCTGCGTACTGCTGTTATCAGTGCAGGGCTATCAGATCCAATGCTGATATGTGAAGTAGTAGGTGTACGTACAATTTGTCGTCTGATTTTTGGGTATATTACACTTTAACTGACTTCTGAGATCAGCAAATTGTTGATCCACTGCAAGGGGCCGCTCCTCTTCCTCTGCTTATTTTACCATCACTGGCGTTTGAAGCAATGTTCTCAAAATTCAGAGGGTGGTGACGTTTCTCAGGCTGCTTTCATGCTTTGCGGCGAGAGAATACGAGAATTGGCGATTCGAACTTTTCGGAGAATGCGTGCCTAAGGAAAAAGTGGGTATCTATTGGGTCCGGTTTAGACTAGTGTAGAAGTCTGTGTGAATAGGCTTGATTAAATTAAAATCTGTAACCTCACTGCAGAAATTTTTTTGCGCCTGATCACGCAGTCTGCTACCGTCCTGCTCTCACCTGCGCAGATCGACACCCATCTGCTTTTTTTGTGCGCATTCTTGTAGGAACTTCTATTCTCCGATTCTCCTATTCTCCTGCCGCAAAGTATGGTCCTGGATTGTTAAAAAGTAAGTTGCGTTGATACTCTGCGATTTGTGTGACCGCGTGAATGAATTCGCTGCTTGCGAGTAAACCGTTCTCGCAGTGAACGACTACATCGCGAAGTATGAACGCTTTCCTATTCGAGCTGCTTAGATACTTCACTTACCAGTAGATTGCACATCACAAATATTCATTATTCCAGTGGCTGAAGATGAAGCAATATCTAGTAAGCGATCACGCCTGGGAAAGCAGGATACCACTGCGTGTGTTAATGATTCAAATGTCGTGGATATAATACAGATAGATTGAATACAGGACGCTCTTTTCGAATTTATTTGATTCCTTCAGTATGTGATGTTTCTTTATAACCTGTGATTATCTGAAAATGGAAAACCGTCCAGCAACTGCTTGCGTTTTTTCCTTTTTACTTTGATTGCCAGTACTCTTCTAAAAGTACATCAGCATATCTGCTCATTTTATGATGGGTCTCATTTTGTTCAAAAAATGTGCTTGCATTGATTCAAGGATTAGTACACAATGGATGTTCTCGTGACCTTGGAACCACTGCTTTCCTTGTGCTGTGTTCTCATCTCTTTATTTCCACGGGTTTCCTTCTTCCAACATTCATTGTTGTTGTTTTTATGCTAAGTGTATTTTTTGTGTTTCGCGGAATATTGATAAATACCTCCAAGTAAACTTCTGTTCCACTTTCATTTGTGTTGCGACCACATGCATTTATGTTGCGAAGTATCTCAGAATTATCGGAACGACGGTTTAGCTTGGTGTTATGGTAAAAATTGCCTTTTGCTGTGCTGTGTAGTCCTACAGTTGTCACTCGAAGGAAAAAAAAAACTTTTTTTTGGCAGAAAGCCGCACTGGTTCCTTATCGAACTTCGCTCGTTCCTTGCCCTTTCTTGAGGAAAGTATCGTTCTCGTAGCAGATGCTGGCAAGAAATTACTGCTCTTTTTTTGGCCGATTTCAACAGGCCCGACTATTCTTTTCGCGACATGTTTATGAACCTCGTCTCATAGCGAGAAATCCTCAAGGACCAGATAGTGAGGATTCATTTTCAGAACTGCAAATCATAGTCCACGTTTGTAGCTCAATTCAGAAAAGTCTCTACCTGTTGATCCTTTGAAGCCTGTGGTTTTACTTATCGGTTGGGCTGGAGCAGAACATGAACAACTGGAGAAGTTCAGCGACATATACACTGAGCAAGGGTTGGTACCATAAACACTACTTTCAGATTTTTTTGGCGCTGTGTGCCTCGGTAGGGGTTGCCCTCTAACATGCAAAGTCACTTTATGCTCTCAAATGTCAGAGTCCCGTCAGTTGTTGACTAAACCGTGGTAAAACAGGCCGGGCTGTCTCGATAAAAGTGCGTTCATACTTTGCCTCAGCGCTGAGCGTGTGGCAGCGTAGCTGACCGACTAGGAAATAGGTATCGAACTAGCATTTTGATTTCCTGAGCCTGTGTTAGATCGCCTATGTTTCCTGGTCGCTGCACGGCTCACGCGGTGCCCTGAAATGTTGTACGCTGACGCAGTATCTCCCTGCTCTGAGGGGAGATGGCTTACTCGGAACATTGGATCAGCCCAAGCACCGAGAAAAACCTGGGCTAAGCCCAAGTGCGCGCTTTCTAATAGTTTTACATGCAGTTTTAAATTGCACATGAAAACTTTCTTTGCTCAAATCAAGTACGCCTTGAAATGCTATTCTAAAAATGAAGTCTTTTTGGTTAGACTCGTTACCAAGGACAGAATTTTTGAAGATTATTGCGATGCGGCATGCCGCTGCCACTCTGATATTGGACCGGTTTTCAAAGTTTCTATGCTTGGGAACAACATAGGTTTCTCGAGAGTTATAAAAAAAGAAGGGGGCGAATACCCAGACAGGTGTGGCTTTGTTTCGATGGGTCGCAAAGCACTAGAGTCTTTGAAAACCAGTCCAATATCAGAGTGGCAGCGGCTGCCGCATCGCAATAATCTTCAGCATTCTGTTCCGGTAACGAATTTAATCAACAAACTTTATTTTTTAGAATAGCATACCTAGGCGTACTTGATTCTAGCAAACAAAGTTTCATGTGAATTCAAAACTGCATGGTAAAACTATGCGAAAAGCACCGATTGAAGCTTGTTTAGAAGTTTTTTTTCCGCGACTGTAGACGGTGAAAAACGAAAAAAAAGTTGGCAGAGATTTTGTCCCTTGATCCTGCCTTGCTATGGTTCTGCAAAGCAATTTCAAAAGACGAACAACCGTAGGATCAGTGGATGAGCTTCACGCCCATTTTTCTTTTACCTCTCTGATTCTGGACTTTAATCACCGGCATTCCATCATTCTAAGCAGCCCGTGGAGAGCGCTGTCTATCGAGGCATATGAAGTCTTTTTCCTGATTGACTTCTTGGTCATTTTCTTCCGCACGTGGTGGAAGATTCCCGTGAATACTTGCTAAATTTTCGTTTCTACAAGTGTGCAGTGCAGTGCGCCTCTGGTTTCAGGTATCGAACAGTTTCTTTTATTGCTCCATGTTATCACTACACAACACCAAATGCACGGAACGGTTTTTACCTGTCACCTGTGTTCCGAGGAATTGATGCTAAGACCGGAAATTTTGAGAGTTTTAAGCACAGGTGGGTAATTAAGAAGGAGTTTTAATTTGGTTTTCATTGAGCGTTTTGCATCGCGTAGCTTAATAGTTCTCTCTCGCGTGAGCTCCTTAATCCGTGCTTTTCCAAACATTTTCGAAGGTATTTTGAGCATTCAGCTAAGCCCTAACATGCTTCAGTGGCGGTGGCCCGTCTAGCTCCCCCTATTGGGCAGAGGCTGGGCAGTTCCCTGACGACCAGAATCGCTGTGACCGTTTCGCGGAGCAGGCGTAGTTACGCTGCCGCGTTGCTCCCTCTCCTATCTCTGGGACGACTTACACACTCTATTAGTCCTTCTATTGGAAAGGGAGCGGTTGTGGTTGTTCACCTGCTTATCGTTCACCAATTTCAGTCCTCTGATATGTCACATATTCTCAATGAATGGTGTAAGATGCCTAATATCACTATGGAAATGGACCGAGGCGGAAAGGATGACACATCTCAGACAGCGAATTAAAGGCCTAATTTTTGACAGGTTCGTCATCCTTCTGCTGTAACTTTGGAGTATGACCTATACCTCAGTGCCTCGTGTATAGTTCGAACATGACTTTTTTCCCTTTTTTAGTGCTCCCGCTCGTACGAGGGCTGGCCCGGATTCTCTTGCTGTGGTCCTCTCCACACCGCCCATGGAAGGGCTTAGCTGGGTTAGCACGGAGACCAGACGCAA